>JAUEJK010182041.1:0-10729 GCA_032274865.1 Eryngium alpinum
ATAAAACTATAATTGATATAATCACCTATCAATAAAACCAATCATCACCCATCATACATACGTACAGCAAAACCATCATAAATTCTTAGAAATCTTCAACAACATATCCACAGATGAATCAAGCTGGGGAAATAAAAGCTACAACACCATAACTTCAAATGTTTTTTTTCTCCACTTTCTCGGTAAACACCTTAGAGCATGACAAGAACCTCTAAATCCACCAAAAGGAAGACCAAATCAACATGCCTCATCACTCACTAACATTTGTTGAGACTATATAAACTCTTTCTCTAACGCCATATACAGAATGAGAGTGTCACAAAGGTTTCTCCACCTTCTCGGTAAACACATTAGAGCATGACAAGAACCTCTAAATCCACCAAAAGGAAGACCAAATCGACATGCCTCATCACTCACTAACATTTGTTGAGACTATATAAACTCTTTCTCTAACACCATATACAGAATGAGAGTGTCACAAAGGAACGTACAAAAAATATTATAGGCAACAATGTACACACAACAAATATCCAAGTAAATTATAACCATAAAGAGCCTAAATATTATACGCAATACTATAAGGCTGCAACTTAAGCAACAGATGAAATATATTCACACAACATAATTTAATACGTAAACTATTGTTCATCCCATCCAAAAACTAAAGGTACTTCGGCATTCATCCCATCCAACAACTAAAAGTACTTTGACATTGACAAACCGAAAAGGAAATAAAAAAGTGCATAAATATTTTAGCAGTCCAAAAGAAAAGTAATATAAACATAATGACCAACACCGCGATAGAGCGTCAGTTTCCGCTTGAATGTGCCACAACTTCGTTTTCTGCACGCAGCTGTTCGACGTTCTCGAAGTGTTCCAGAACTCGAGTTACGGAGAAGCCTTCATACCCATGGTCTGTATTGTAACGGGTAATTTTAAGTTCGAACGTGCACATTTTACCAGCAATAGCTTTGATAATGGTCGGGGTCGAAGAATGCGCAGACTCCTGGATATTTACAAATAAGATGAAAAATATAAATGTTCTTATAACGATTTATTTAAAAGAAACTTATAAAAAAGTTGACATGTTTATACTCGTTCATAACAACATCTATGGGCAAACCAACTAACTGTTCGGCCTCACGGTTAAATAACACAAATGTAGTGCTTGTACTTTCATCACTTACATACACAACTAATTTATACCTGGTCAAATTTAAGGAACACAGTAAATAAATCATAGGTGCGAAAACAGATTTGTATGAAAAATATATATTTTGGTCGAGCTGTAATAACCTGGGCACAAATTCACAATCTGAAACTAGACAATTGACACAACTATAACCATTGCCATCTTCTCTTATCTTTTTGAGGCACTTCTTGCAAGCATTATAGTACCAGCCGTCATCATCTGATATATCCACTATTTTAGCCTCACAATATCATTTCAGAGCCTGCAAACACGACAACATCAATTATAAATAGTTCTATATATGAATCCTTGAAATTAATATTACGACAAGTGAAAAGACGACATATTCTCTTAGAGGAAGGCGAGTGTCAAGTATTTTTTTCAATTGTAATTGCAGAAAGTCGAGCCTCTTCAATTGAAATCGACGAACTCGAAAGTGCAACATTTTTAGCAACCACAATTCCAGGAGGCGTAGAAGCAAGGAGTTTTCGCATTTCAATGAGTGGATGGTAGTTAATATTGAAGTACACAAATGTTGCATCAGAGCTCCCTAATTTGACCACATCTGTAAAATAAAATGAGATTAGAAGAATTATAGAACTCCATCATGTATAAATACAATGATTTATAACTACTCACTATCAAAAGTTTTGGCCATGAGACTGGTTACAACCATGAAAATACCAGCCTCGTGTTCACGCGGAATTGTTGCTTGGAAAAGAGCTGCCTTTTCCTCCCACAAAGTCACGGTTATTTTTGCCCCACTATGACAAGGCATATGTGAATTTACACAGTAGCATAAATATTAATAAATATTTGACAAAGCAAATAATTAGTAAAAAGCAAATGTTAACAAAGAACCTTGCATCAGTCAAAATAATATCCAATTTCTTCATTCCATTAGCGATTGTATCTACATCTCCAAACTGAATCAACATACCCGCAATGTCTATATTTGAGGAGCCAACAACCCAGTAGAAAAGTCAACAATTATGTATTTCTCATTGAAAGACTTTTGGAAAAAAAATAGTACTAAAAATATATCCAAGATGTAATGCAATAGAATGCAAGAATGACTCTATGCTACACATATAATAACTCAAAATAATTATAAAAAACTCACCAATTAACCTTTTAAAATTTCCAACAAAGGCATGTGCATCCGCAAGACCAATAAGTTCAAACTTATAAAAAGGAATAGAAGCTATATCATCGTGCCTCTGAATCCTTGTTCTGTAGAAAAAGGATAGAGTATATTCTCCACTCAAATATTTGTATTGTTTTGGAGCCTTCACAACTTTAAAGTTGGATATTGCATGAACCCCTCCTACATTAAGCCTAGGTAGAAATTGTCGCTTTTGGGAATTCCTTAAAATGACCGAGGATATGATTATCCAAAAAAAATAATTAGCACTTCAGAATGGAATGATAAGCAACAGAGGCATAAACAAAAAAATATATATACAATAATAACAAATAAAGGTAACAATTAGTATCACCTCATAGTCAATCAAAATTATGTAGGCATTGAATGGCTTTTTTGTGTGGAAATGCACACCACTCCATTGACGTCCTACACGAACCAGTATGGTGTCATTATCACGTTGGGGAGAAAGAGACGAGAGCTTAACATGTGAAGTAGCCATGAAAAAGTTCTGATAAAATATAATTCAACAACCATACAATCCACTATTTATATAATAGAGCTCAAATCATTAGGATTAGTAACAAAGTTTCAATTAAATTATTACAAATCCGTTACAAATACATAGAATTGAAAAATATGCCTTACAAAATTCTTATGAGTATTAAGTCTCATTAAACTTGTAAAAAAACTGAAAACACAGGTAAATCAACCGACCAAATGATAGTATAAAATTGAAAACTTAGAATTATTAGAAGAATAAAACAGAAATACACCATATATAATTAATTTTTTTGACAGTAAAGATGAATAGATGAATACTAACCGTCATTGTTGATGAAAATAGTGAAAATATATTCTCTATCCTTAAAATTGTGAAGTTCATTACAAAATTAAAGGAATCGTCATGCCATAAAATTGTGAAGCCTCGAGCACAGAAAGTTATTCAATTTGATTGAAATTCCTAAAAAATAACGCTAAGATAGCATCTCTTTTCTTCGACTTCGCCAATGATTTTACTAATTCCCCTGAACCCTCTTGAATCTTAATCAATTCTTTGGTTTCAAGAGGCATTGAAAAAGGGTGACCCAAAACAGAAACCCCCCCTAAAACCATCATATCTTCAAGAGTAATAGTACAACGGCCGGCTCATAGATTAAATATATAATTTATTATATTAATTTTTATTATATTAAAAATAATCTTAAAAGTAAATAATAATATTAATTTACAGATTATTAAAATAGAAAATAAAAAATAAAAAATATATATAATTGTTGCTAACTAATAGTTATTAATTATTAATTATTTATTAAGCTTTTAATTCTTTCAAAAAGAGTTTAAAATTAAATTTGATTTTAAAATTAAAATATCAAATTTAAAAGTACATTATTTAATTTATTATATTTTTATCATATTAGATTTTAATTATTTTACCAATATAATCATTTATGTAATTATAAAGAATTAGATTTATATTTAGTAAGATTTTTAAGAATATAAATGTAAAAAATAATTTTTTGAATGCTAGTAGAATTTAAAAAGGAAGAATAAAAATTAATAAAAATATAATTATTGGTAAGTAATAGTCACTAATTATTAATTATTTATTAAGTTTTAGAAAATAAAAAATAATAAAAATATAATTATTGCTAACTAATAGTTACTAATTATTAATTATTTATTAAGCTTTTAATTCTTTCAAAACGATTTTAAAATTAAATTTGATTTTAAAATTAAAATATCAAATTCTAAAGTACATATTTTAATTTTTTATATTTTTATCATATTAGATTTTAATTATTTTACCAATATAATCATTTTTATAATTATAAAGAATTAGATTTATACTTAATAAGATTTTTAAGAATATAAAAGTAAAAAATAATTTATTGAATGCTAGTAGAATTTAAAAAGGGAGAATAAAAATTAATAAAAAATATAATTATTACTAATTAATTATTAATTATTTATTAAGCTTCTAATTCTTCCAGAAAGAGTTTAAATTAAATTTAATATGAAAATTAAAATATCAAATTTTAAAGTACATATTTTACTTTATTATATTTTTATCATATTAGTTTTTAATTATTATACCAATATAATTATTTTTGAAAATATAAAGAATTAGATTTATACTTAATAAGATTTTTAAGAATATCAAAGTAAAAAATAATTTATTAAATGCTAGTAGAATTTAAGAAGAGAAAAATATAAAAGGTTCAAGTGAATAAAATTTACTTAGTAGCATTAAGCCAAAATTTGCAATTGGCAATTGAACCCATATAATTATTTTTGAAAATATAAAGAATTAGATTATACTTAATTAATAAGATTTTTAAGAATATAAAAGTAAAAAATAATTTATTAAATGCTAGTAGAATTTAAGAAGAGAAGAATATAAAAGGTTCAAATGAATAAAATTTACTTATTGGTATTAAGCTAAGAATATAAAAGGTTCAAGTGAATAAAATTTACTTAGTAGCATTAAGCCAAAATTTGCAATTGATAATTGAATTTCAATTGCATGTTTTTATACTCAGTAAGATTTCTTTTTGGTGTATACTCATTTGTAACACCTTCACAAACTACACAAAAGTTGAATCCACCGAGGACGACGGGAAAGTCCCGAATCCAAAGAAGACATTTTTACCTCGACTTGAGTTGACCTTGATTACACTAAGCTCAAACTAATCTAACTTTTATGAATACTTATACTTGTTAATCAGACAATCTTTCTATTAATTACCGCTTCCCAGAAAGTTTAGGAAGTTTGAATTTCCAAATAATTCACTGATATGCCAACCAAACTAACAGAGCGAGTAAGATTCATTTAACTGTACGCTTTTGTAGAATATATGGAAAAGGTTGTACAAGCAATGCCGGTACTAAAAGTACAATTAATGAGGTGGACTGCTTTTACATATAAACAGACTATATAGACTTTAAATTATATATGCATATTATTATTATTATGCAAAAGCAAAGAGCTGCTAGATTCAACTCAAAAATCTGAGTTTGCAGGTTTCAGTTGTCGCTCATACATCCCCTTCTATATATGCATGTACTCAAAGAATCTTCCTTGGCATGTACCCTGTTTTCATAAAAGACGGTAAGACAGAGATCGATGGAGGATACCAATAGATGACCATGCCTCACGCTAAGCCTCAAACTCAAAAATCAGCTATCTCCATTTATGCTGATGGCAGCGATAACATATATATATATATTCGTACAAGATAGTAGTGAGGTACCTGGTTACTGATTTAAAAGAGGACTTCCTTCTTTAACAAGCACAAAGAGCCCACCATCCCCTCTTGAAATGCGAAGATCCTTGTCAAGATATGTGATAAGAAGCCAAGAATTAGTCCGCTCGCCTGGGATGCGAATCTTGAGAGGAGGCTGACCAGAAATAGTACGAGCTATTCCTGCCACGGCCTCTTGCAGAGGATTGAGAGATTGCTGGACTGGTGACAAATTTATTGTCTGGCCAAAAATATCTATGTTCTCGGGAAGACTGATGCTCGACTTGATCTCTGGAGGTTGAAAGGAACCTTCTTTAAATGTGACCTACATATTTCCCAGTCAAACACGCAGCAGAATTGAAGTGATAAATATTTGTAACTATATATCACCAGGTTCTCAAGAATGGAATAAATGTAGGTCTAGTCCTTTTGGACAATATAATGTTACTATGAATTTGCTTTCAAAATAATATCACTTTTAAATTAAATCTTGTACGTCCTCCTAAATTCCAAATATTCTAGATAGAAAATAGTAACATCCCTACTTGCTGATATTGCATTACATGGTTAATACCAGTGGCGGAACCAGAAATCTTGAAGAGGGGGATTTATTATCTAAGTAAAGAGCTCATGAAATGTTTCCAACAATATGAATAGCTTGGTGGTGAGAGAAACTAGTAGGTTTCTTTTGTCCAGGAGGGCCTGGTTTCGACTCCCAGCCTTTAAAAAGAAGGGACTTTTTGTAAGACAAAGGTCAAATTTTTTAAAATCTGTTGAAAAAGCATAAAAAAGAACGGGAGGGGATTTGATCGAAGGCCAAATACTTGTAAATCCTCCCCCTTCCCCACTGAGCAAAAACTACTATTGTTCTTAGTATGTGTACAATATATTAGTAGAACTGAACCAGTTAAAGGGGGGCAGCTGCCCCCCTGCTAGATCCACCACTGGTTAATACCCGAAAACTATGGAAGAACAAGTAGTATTCAACTAGAATGCATTCACAGAGATACAGTATTCATTAATGTAAACTGTTCTCTTTCGATAGGGGCATTCCACAAGCTATTTCATGATAAGATTCGCTATTTACCAAGTCTAATACAAAATACCTGTATTCTCGAAGGACTTCGGACTTCAAAACTTGCAGATGCGCTGAATGAGAAACTGGCGAAAGGGGATGACAATGTTGTGGAATTATCTATGATAAGGGTTCTAGTGTTAATTGATTGACAAATTTTCTCAACCTTCAACAAAGGAGTTGTGCCTGCTGCGAGAAGAGGCAACAGCTCAGAAAATGCTGTGTACCTGATAATAAACGACTAAAATTAAATCAACATTTAATACATAGACATATATTTCAACATTGTGTTAGTAAGTGGAATTCTAGTGCAACAAAGTAACACACATAATACAACCAACCTAGAACAATAGCAGTAAAGTTGAGAAGGAAAGATATAACTAACTGATAAATAGTTATAGTAATAACAACAATAACAAAAAAACATTTTTAAGTAAATGCTCAATAAACAATAAAAAGATGATTAATGATCACAAGAGAAGGAAGAAAAAATTACCTTACACTATTTAAAGCATCAATTACCTTTTTTCTTCATTTCTTTTATCATAGTCACAATTTCAACAACTTAAGGGATCTGGTAATTTTTTTTATTTTTTTTTTGGCTAAATAGGGATCTGGGATCTGGTAATATTATATGATACATATCCTGATATTTGACCTGTAACCTTGTAAAACATGACAAAACCATATCCTCCCCCAATACCAATGTCCCTTGGCAAGCTCTATATGACTGGGATCCAGAACCCAACTCAATAACAAATAAATACCACTCAAACAGAAAATTGAGATCAAAATGCAGTATTTTTCGGAAAAGAAGGATTTTTTAATTTTTTCTTATTAATAAATAAAACTAAAAGTTGATAATAAACTGTAGAATAATCGAAAAATGAAACCTCCCTGAATCATTCAGCGGAGATTTCTATAAGCCTAGCTTCCATGAAAAGCATATAAAGGTTGTTGGATCCTGAACACATCGAAAAGTAAAAATATAATTCCACCAAATCATCAATATATCTAGTCTCTTTAGTGTCTGATCCGAACACATCAAAAATCATAATTTCCTGTGCATAGTAACCCAGCCCTCCATCTTCAAAGAAATAACTGAAGCTTTGTGATCCCTCAGTGTGAATTCCTCATAGGATAAATGTATGTTTTCCAAAACAATTTCAAGCCATCATAAATAGAAGAAAAATGAAAATCTATCTGTAACTTTTAACATAAAGTACTATTTGGTTAATTATTGCAATGTAATAACCTATAATCATTAATCATAAATATTAGTTATATAATCATCATTAGTTATATAACTAGTACTGATTATTGATTTATACTAATTTCAATTCAGGAATAAAAAGACGAGTTATATCAGACTTCATTATCAAGCTCTAAACCTAGTTCTGCCGCAGAACCACTCCCAATATGGAAAAAAAGTAGGGCTTGGGAAGAAAAGGAGTTCGGAAGGGGAGAAAGAATCATTTCTCACCATCAATATGTATCCCCTCTTTTGATTTTGCGGTGCTTAATTTGCTTATGACAACTTCGTAGAATTAGTGATTGTACGAAAATCCAATAACTTGGTTAAGTTCTTTTTTCTACTTTTGAAACTATTTAGTGATTCTCAACTTTATGGGAATCCCTTTTCAATATCTTAAACTTTCGTCTAAAGCGAATTTTCTATATTACGACCCTATGTATGTTTAAATTGGCAATTCGCATGACCACACAGCTATTTGTGTGACCCTGTATATGTTCAAATAGGCAATTTGTGTAACCGCACAGCGATTGACGAGAACAAGACCTTGGAACTTAGAAAATCCTTAAAAAATTAGTTCAAGTAAAATTTTCTGTTGTCATATCAACCTGGAAAGCTTGTGAAACCCTCCGTAATTGTCCTAGCAGAAACAAACTCATAATTCAATTGTTATCTTAATGTATAATAGCTTTTAAGATTTCATGTTGACTCAAAAGTGCAGTCGACTTACTGGCCTTCAATAATTCATAACTCATTCAATATCTGTTCATAAGATATTACCCTTATCAATTATGAAAGCTTTTAAAATCACTTTCACTGTCCACTTATACTTGAATTAAAATCAGATAGTTTTCTGTTTCTAAAATTGCCTCCAAGAAATCTGGCTGTTTTATAGGTCCTATAACACTACATGCACATCAAAAGTTCATGTTGTATTTGCATTTTAATTTGATTTGGTATCTGTACCCTAATTTGATCCAGATACAACTCGTTTGCAAATCTTACTAGTTATTTGCATCGTAACATTGTCATCAATACATTGATTATTCATTCATGTTATTTGTTGATTCCATATTTATTCATTTATACGCTCACCCCTTTTTTGTTTCTTTCCTCTCCAGGTATTGACAATTAGGTTTGGGGTGAGGATGGAATTGCTTTAGGTGCAAGATCGTTAGGCATTTGAATAAATTGTCAAACTTCAGAAATTTCTTATCATACCTAGTATCACCTTTAATTTGTATGTAGCCTGGACTATGGCTGAGAAAATAATAATGATTTAAAATTGTTGGCGATAAGCTATGCACTTTTATTTTTAGCTTTGAACAGTACTTAATATGCCATGCATAATGACCAGAATTCACATAAATCCTGTCAGAATTTTTGCTCATGCGAATTACCTCAAAGATTGCGTATCCTTAATAATTTATTAAGAGCCATCGAGTTATTGTCATTTAAAATAGACATAGTTTTTGCTGATGTCGCACTACTTTATACAACAGTGCTATATCCTTAATAATTTAATTATTGAGTGAAAAATAGTAGATAATGAGTTGAGGACTATTCCTGTGTCTTCCAGGCTCCTCTTTCTTTGTCCAGAACTCTCTATCTATCTCTATAAAGTGGTTTCAAATTTTACCCAAAATAGTTGTGGTTTTGATATAGATGATTAGATGGTGAAAACATTTATGTAGAACATGGAGAATAACATCACTATTGTACCCGAAAACTCAGTAAAGGTATTACTGTAGATAGCGAAATCCACAATTCCTAAATATTTTCTTTTAAAAAAAGACCAGATAGTTGTCATAGAATGCAATATCAAATGTCAGGGGCAAAACGGATTCCAGATAAGAAACCGAATGAAAGTAGCAATGAACAAAATAAATGTAGCATATAATGATTTCCTATTATTACCATCACCTATCAGTGCTATGCCTTTACTGGCAAGGTTTAAGGAATTTCTAACCTAATAAACATACTAGTTAATCATTCCCAAACTAAATGATATCTTTCCAAAATCTACTTTGCCCTATCGAGTCCAACCTCCTCTTGGCAGTATAACTAGTTTGCATAAGGTTCTAACTTTATACTGGGTACTTCATATAGTTTTGTTTCATCTGTTCTCCATCAACTGCCAGTACGATGTGTACATCTCTTTCCTGTCCTAATTCATTTTGAGTAAACCATTTAACTTTTCTTATATTCTCTGGTATTCACTCATTTTTTTTACATGAAGAGAAAATTACTAGTTCCAATCTTAAAACACCTCACGTATATTCCACATAAGCACCATTTTTCGAAACAATGATAAGTTAGAACTTAGCACGCCATATAAGAAAATTACACAGCCATCAATCTCTCTGACCCTATAGTTTGTGAGTAAAATGAGATTTTCCCGGTAGTATAATGTCTAAACTAATCCTGAAAAACTTGCTAATTCGAAATACCGAATTGAGAATTCAAGTTCGTAAATATAATTTACCCTTATTATGAAGTTTACAGCTCTCATAAATCGATTCATTCCATCTATTTCCTATTTTCTTGGTTTACAACGGCTAATTAACAACTCCATATCTTTTGTGTACAATTTTTTTTAACCAAAAGTGCAATCTTAAGAGATGGAGGGAATCCCATATGCGAAGAAGAATCTTTATACTTCAGTGTTGTACCGTCAAACAACTTAAATTAAACACACAAAAGGATGATTTGGCATAACCTGAATAACTTCACACTTCCTTTCCAAATCACAACTAAAGCAACCATACATCTCAAAGCACAGCTCACACACACACACACACACACCCATTCTTAACTAAAA
>JAUEJK010182147.1:0-10729 GCA_032274865.1 Eryngium alpinum
AATATTTAAATATTATTATTAATTAAATTTTATATAAAAATAAAAAGATTGAGAACGTTGCCTAATAGCGTATCTACGCCGTCAAAATAAAATATCATAAAAAATAAAAAAATATTTATTCTAATATTATTTTTAATAAGCTAAAATCGTTCATTCATTCCAGGAGGTTACAACCACCAACCAAAAAGGACTAATCCCCTTCGAGATTAGCCCAAATTCAATATCCATTCAATCCATTTAACAAAAGAATTTCCACCCAATTTGAAAAATAAACAAGCCCAATCTAAACTAAACTAAATATTATCCAATCAGATTCCATAAGCCCATCCATCTGATGCAAAAACCCAAAGCATAGCACTTCCAAGCGAAAACAGAAGAGAGACCCAGTCCTCAAGCCATCATCTCGTCTTCTCCTCCTATCCCATCCTCGATAATTTCAGCTTCCTCCGCCCCATTGTTTTCCCCGATCACCATTGGTTGAGCTTCTATACCTTGAGCTTCGTCATTTGCTGCATCCACAATCAATCCATTAACATCTTCTTCTTGTCCCAGTTGGTTCCACGCTTGATTATTGCCCCAACCAGGCTGCTGATTCTCTTGAGCTACAGCCGCATCCCAAACGGGATCACCCCAAGCTCCATTAAGCCATTCATTATTGCCCTCATTTTATTGTTCAATCTCTTGCCTTTGTTCCATCACTTCATCCCAGAAATTGTTGTTGTGCTCAAGAATAATGTCCAAGTTATTATCCTGATCGATTAATTCCATCACCTCTATAGGAGCCACGTCAAAAGAAACATCCCGAGTTGCATGGTTTAAACCAACCCATGCCAAGTGATCTGTTACCTTGTTTGTTTGTGGTCTGCATATCTTTACCACCGCATTAGTGGCATCTTCCAGCATCTCCTGAATCTTATCTGACAAAATTCGAACCCTTTCGTCCATAAAACTGTCTCTGTCCACCATTGCTTGGTATGTCAAATCATCCGAAACTTCCAGATGAAGGAACACTATGTTGTTATCATCAAAAGGATCTTGTATGTCCAGTGCTAGTCGAATTCCTACCATACAAGCTTTTAAATTAACTAATGTTGGGTCATCCACCCCTTCGGTACCCGCGAAACCTACAACAAAATTCCCATGGTGATCTCTTATAACCCCACCAGTTCCGTTTGCATTTCCGATATGGGGAGGCACACCATCCAACGGAACAAACCTTGAAGCCACATTGATTTTTAGGTAGCCGACGGCAGGTTTTTTTCATGTGTAAGAGCCCATCTTTAGGAGAAGAATATGAAGAGATATGAGAGTGATTCTAGTCTGGAGAGAAGATGAGGAAAAATGAAATGCAAACTCTAGATATATAACCCATATAACTCCCTCTCTCACTAGGTAATAATTAAGATCCTTTGAGCATGCTTCAAAATTTTCTTGGAACTCTATAAAAAATATATTCTCTCCCTTCATAACTTCACTTGTACACGACAAAACTCTTTGCCTTCTCAATAAGCGTGTAAATTTTGGTGTATTAACACCAGCCATGCAGTCTTTTGCAATATTCAAAAACAAAAGCCTCCATGTATTCTTCTTAATGGATCGAATCCTTGTTGTACTGAAACTCAATCCATTACTGCTTAGAAAAACAGGCCAATTAGCACCATCCATGTAGAAATTTATGTCTCTTAAAACCTTGTTGGGCCAACATGTGGGCTCCTTTGTTACCTGACCTTGAGATGTGCCAAAAAGAACAAAGATGGCCTTTTAACAATTCCTTAACCAATTTACTTAATGAGTCCCTTGCAATGTAAAAGGGATTGCATGCCTTCAGGGCAGTAGAAATGACATTTTTTGAATCTGAAAAGAAATGTAATTATTTCCAGCTCAAGTTTGCATCGATAATTACCTTAATAATGAAACTAAGTGCTTCTTCCTCAGCAACTGCTGGATTTGCAACATTCATAGGGCCTGAGAAAATGAAAGATATCTCATTATTCTCATCTTTTATGAAACCTCCCATTGCTGCCTTGTGATCTTTCCATGCAGCATCAACAAAAATACACCAGCCCTTCTTTCCTTCCCTAATTTTATGAGTTAGTATCAACTCCTCTTTATCCTTCTGAATGTACCAGCGTTTTGGATTTGCTAACCAATTTTTTTTCCCTCCAATGAAATTATTCATGTGGCTTCCTCCCAGCAGAAGACTCTTTCTTTTATAGTCCTCACAAAATTATCCTTGTCAATGAATTTATTTTTAAAAGTATACTTGTTTCTTTCCAACCATATAGTCCAAAGGGACACTGCAACAAAGATATTCCAACCCCTTTTGGTCTATTTATTGCAACTAGTATCCAACCAGGACCATGGTAGAGATGTGTTACCATGCTTTTGCTTAAGATTAACTCCCCACCTTGTTTTTGCAAGCCATCCTACCCATTCAGCTAAGCAACATTCAATAAAAACATGATTTGAGTCCTCTTCATTGACTTTGCACCAGTTACAACAATATCCGTCCAATATGTGGATTTTTCTTTTTCTCAGGAATGATTTTGTTGGCAAGATGTTGAGTGCAAGTTTCCACAGATTTTTTTTACCTTTGGTGGACAAGAGAAACCCCATATCTTTTGCCACTGAGTGTTACCGGAACGTTCCTCCATTTTAATATAAACATCACCTGCTCTCAAGATCTTATTTGAGTATTTCCAAATCAGAACATCTTCAGAGTTGCTCATCTTTGTATTAATGAGATAAGATGAGATTTCTTCCCAATCTTTTCTTTCATCTTCCTTTAGTTTCCTTCTCTAATATTTGTTGCAATTCTGGTCAAAATTTTGACATTCCTTTTGATAAAAACAAAGACTGGCTTCCTTTTCCTGAGATAAGGAGTGGTGCTTCTTGAAACTTTGCTTCAGAATTCCTAAATGACACCAATTATCATGCCAAAAAGATATAGAGTTGTCATTCCCAATTATCCAAGAAAAGTTACTACCTTTTAAGAAAGGAGCAATTCCTTTAACAGTGTAAGGATAAGTGATTGCCTTTAATGAGTGAGAAAAAGAGTTTTTAACCTTCCAATCTTCAACATTGGCACCTAAATTGTGCCAATAGATGGATTCTAGAATTTGTCTCCATAATGTCCCTTTGTTTTGGATCCATCTATATGACCATTTAGAGAGCAAAGCAATATTCCTGTTTTCCAGGAAACCAATCCCTAGACCTCCAACATTTTTGCATTTACAGATTTTGTTCCATGAAATTGAATGCAACTTTCTTTCCTGATTCTTGTGCCCCCATAAGAAATCCCTTCTAATCCTATCAATCTCAGCAATGTCTGACTTTGGCACCTTTGCCAAATTCATCCAATAAATAGGTAAACTATTTAGAGTGGACCGTATTAAGATTATTCTTCCAGTTTTGGATAGGTTTTCTTTGTTCCAGTTATTCAGCTTGCTCTTAAATTTTTCGACTAGTGGTTTCCAATAGGCTTTTCTCTTACTAAAATGGCCAAGGTTGAACCCTAAATAGTTCATAGGGAGAATACCTTTTTTGAAGTTTAGAATTGCCCTCCATCTTTCTGATAACTCTTCGTCAATACCAAAAGAATAAAGAAAGCTTTTATCAAAATTTATTTTCAGTCCTGCAGTGTGTTGAAAGCATTCAAGGGTCTTTTTTAACCCAATTATGGAGTCTTCTGAAGCTTCCAAAAAGACAATAGAGTCATCAACAAACTGAAGAACTGATAACTCTAATTGTTTTCCTCCTATATCTAAGCCCTTGAATATGTTCTTCTTGATTGCAGTCTTGATGAAAACATTGAAGGCCTCAGCCACAAGATTGAATAGTAAAGGGGATAAAGGGTCACCTTGCCTTAATCCTCTTTCTGGAGAGAATTCTTCAGATGGGGATCCGTTGATGAGAACTGAAATTCTTGCAGTAGTTAAACATTCTTTGATCCAGTTTATCCACTTCCTTTTAAAATTCATCTTCCCAAGAAGCTGTAGCAAAAAGTCCCAATCAACTGAGTCGAAAGCTTTCTGAAAATCCAATTTAAGAATGAGGCCTTTCTTTCTCTTTCTTTTAAGCCATTCCACAACCTCTGAGGTGATCAATATGTTGTCTGAGATTAATCTTCCTTTGATAAAGGCAGACTGTTCCTCAGAAATCAAACCTCCCAATACTGTTTTTAACATGTTAGCCAATTTTTTTGCTATAACCTTGTAAATAGAGTTAATGAGGCTAATGGGCTTATATTCATCAATGGTTGATGCATTTGGTTTCTTGGGAATGAGGGTGATGAAGGAGGAATTATAACCCTTAGGTAATGCACTTGTTTCCCAAAAGGTTTCAACAAAATGAATAAAGCTCTCATTGAAGTAATTCCAACAAAAGCCAAATACTTGGAAATTAATCCCATCTGGCCCTGGAGCCTTGGTAGGATTACATTCATGAACTGCATCTTCAATCTCTTGAACTGACACCATTGATTCTAAGTTGTCTGCATCTTCAGTCTTCAGTTGTGGAAGCTCTAAGTTGCCCAGCTTGAACCAAATTTGCTCTTTTTTACTACTAAAAAGCTCTTTGAAGTGAAGCAAAAAAGAATGCTTTAAAGCACTGGGGTCAGAAATGTTTGATCCATCTTTGGTGATCTTGCATATATTTGATTTTTCCCATTTCTTCTTAACTGCTCTATTGAAGAATTTTGAGTTCCTATCACCATGCATATGCCATAAGTGATTAGCCTTTATTCTGAGAAGCTCAGCTTTCTCCTCATATAATTTCCTTAGGTTTCTCTCCAACTCAATAGCCTCCTTAGCTTTATTTTCCTTCCTTGCATTGTCAACTTCAACTTCCATCCATCTTATTTTATTGTGAATATCCCCATTGCAGTTTTTGTTCCAGTGGTTGACTTTTTTTCTCAGTTCCCTGAAAGCTCTAATGAAATGTAACTCTCCACTTTCCAAAAATCCTTAACTAAAGTTTGTAACTCTTCTTTTTGTAGCCAGTGATCAAAAATTTTAAATGGCTTTGGTCCCCAGTCTGTGATGTCTGATCTAAGTAAAAGGGATTTACGATCAGAATGTTTCTTGTTTAATGCTTGGCATAACCAAGGAACATCCAGAAACCAAGAGTTATTAACAAAAGCTCTGTCTAATATACTTTTCTTATTGTTTGGACCAAACCAAGTGAAGGAATCTCCATTTAATGATACTTCAATCAACCCCAGTTCATTGATGAAATTGTTGAACCTGATCATGTTTCTTCTGGACTGTGAGCAGTTCTCTCTCTCAGAATTATTTCTAATAGCATTCCGGTCACCAATCAAGCATATTGCAATGTCTTCCCAACTTTTAAATTCCTCAACGATTGATTCATAGAAAATTGCCTTCTCTTGAGGTAGGTGTGGTGCATAAACATTAAAACAGATAAATTTCTTACTTGAGTTTTTTACCTCAAACATGCCCCATTGCCAATTCAAGCCTTCCTTAGAACTGATTAATGATATATCATTAGAGTTCCATGAAATGAGCAATCCACCAGATAGACCTTGAGCATTCATGTGTATCCATCTGCAGTGATTGAAAGGCCAAAGAGATCTGTTTAGATTGTCACTCCAACTTTTCTTCTTTGTTTCCTGAATGCAGCAGAGAGAGGGTTTGTTTACTGCAATGATATTTCTGAGATTTTCTTTGTTTATCTCAGACCCTAATCCTCTAATGTTCCAAGATAGTACGATGATCATTTTAAACAAAGGCTTTGACCTTAAGTGATCCTTGAGATAAGTCTTTGAGATTATTCTTCTTTCCCAAGATTATCTTTTAGACTTTCAAGTCCTAATAGATTACCAACTTCCAAAATGCTCTTCTTATCATCCTTCAGTGCAATCCTTCTTTTTGAAGATTTGTTTGAAAGTTTTTCCCCTTTTATGCAGATTCCCCATCACAAATAGATTCTTCAGGTTATTTTGCCTTTTTCTTGGTCTGCCTCTGTTTGACTTGAGTTTAAATTTGTTTAATATTAAACACAACTCTTCTTCAACTGATGATGATAACTTCATCCACTCTTCCTTTGATAACTGACTATTGAGCCATGCATCTTTTAGTGATAACCATGCTTCCTTTTTTCCTATCAGTTTCTTCTTGAAAATAAATTGATCCCTGGTTCCTGAGAAGCTTAAAACCTTATTCCCCTTTGAGAATTGTTGATCCTTAAAAGAAGATTCCAACAAAACATTCTTCCCCATTGTCTCTACATTATTCACCTCTGGCAAGAGGCTTGATTCTGGAACCACATTGTCATTTGAAGAGTTAACCACAAAATTTGATTTGCTATCCTCTGACATTTCAATACTACCTGTTGCTCTTGAAATATGGTTTTCAATCCTCTCATTGGGCACTGATGTATCTAAAAAAGGATCCTCTCTCCAGCTAAACTTGAAATTCCTTGGAATTTCACAGATTTCCACATTGCACATACAATCTTTTGATAAATTGACACAGTATCTGAGGTTGATTTCTTCATCCATACTTGTTGCAACCTTGCAAACTATAGTACCAAAACCATTATCTAACATCAAGTCCATATTGTGGTCAATGACCCTTCCTATGTGCTTGAAAATGAGATTCAAATTTGCAGTATTGTAAAAAACAATAGGAATCCCTCTAGATTCAACAAAACGTACTCTTTCCACCTTTAGATTCATAAGATCCACTTTTCGAATGTTCCTAAACCACTCTTTCAAAGAGTTTTCAAAGTCCATCCGAGTTAATCCTTTGTTGAGCCTTTCGCAAGGTTTAATAATGCACCTACTATCCTCAATAATATGAACCTCAAAATTTTTCCATCCTTTTTTAACATGTTCTCTTTTATTTTTCCAATTTCCTCCAGGGGTTCAGCTATGAAGGAGTTAGAAAACAATTCCTCTAGACCTACGTTCTTCTCCAAAAACATACCTTTGTTGATTATGATTTGTTTCTTTAAGTCTAGATTTTCAGCCACCATGTTCCTTCTTTCCGAATCTGATGGTACTGTCTTACTTTGAAATTTCAAGGGATTTTGATCCATACCTTGTTGTGGTTTTCTCTCCATATGATTCAGAGGGGGTGAGTGAGTATCCATCTTTTTTAATGAGCTTCTATTCTTAGCTATGGATGCGACCATTTTCATTCCCTTGAATCTTCTACCATTTAGTTCTTTAATAGCAACTTCTTGATCTAATTTTGATCTGACTTCAATGAACCCATATCTGATGTTGTTTCGATTCCTTTTCCTTGGTAAAATTATGTCAATCATTTTTACCTTGTTCTTCAGCAAGAGCCATACACATAGCTTTTCTTCCTTCTTCTGCCTTTTCCTCCTTTCCACTAAGATCCAATCGTTTTCTTTCAATGTTTCACCGTTGTTTGTGCGCATCTCCTTAGATTTGGATTTAACAACCTCGGCATAGGTCTTCCTTCTAGTTCTCGGAATTTGACTGCTTTCTTCTGCGATTACCTCCGTTCTGTTCACTCTTCCTTCGCTCTTCGGTTCACTGCTTTCAGCTACAACTTTCCTCCATTGGAATGTATTCAAATTCGCCGGAGAATTTCGCCGATCTATCCAGTTTGGCCGTTGAAATTTGAAACTCGTCTTCCCCGCCTGTTCACCTATTCGCTTTCCTCTCTCCATTATTTTAGGGAAGATAATTTTATATTTATTCTAATATATTAAATTATCATTATATTATTACTAAAAAGATAAATTTTATAATTATTAAAATATATTTTTCAGCGTCATTTAACGATAATACTTAGGACTTAAGAATTCAATAAAAATATAAGATATAAGTATGCAGTTATAAAAAATAAATATTTATAATTTTATAATTATAAATTTTCATATAATTTAACTTATATATATTCTAACAATCGTTTCTTTTTTTCTTTTTATAAATGTTAAATTATATAAAAATTACAAAAGTTAGAAATATCTTTAATATGTTTCTCAACGTCGCCTAACGCCGATGCCTCACACTTTAAAAAACTAATAAATAAAAAAAATATTTATAATTGAATAACATAAAAAATGTTATATGTTTTAGAATTAATAAATTACTATTATTAATTAATATCTTTCTTTGTATGGTAGGATGATAATGACAGAATTGTATAATAGGTTAGAGGATGAATTAAATTATGGAATCCTATAATCTTTTCTTATATTAGAAAATTAACTTTAAAGATTATTAACATATGAGTATAGTATACGTTCGTGTATGCCCGTAATATTAGATTATTATCAACTTTAAAGATTATTTAATATAGTATATGCTCGTGAATATAATTTTTATCGAAAGGATTATTAAATAAAATATAAAAAATAATTTGATAACAATATATTTATTGAATTAAAAAATTAATTTAATTTACTGGATTTAAAACAATAGAAAATAATAATATAGAGAAATTAAGAAAATAAAGTTTAACATAACATACTAAATTTGAAATAAAGTAAAACTCTATCTAAATAATAATAAATTTGATAATATGTGTATATATATATATATATATATAATATAAATTATAAAATAATGAAACGAATAGTTATAATATTATTTGAATCTAGATATAATTTTATATACATTGATATAATGAAAGATCATCATTACTCATTAATGTTAAGGTAGTTATTATTGATCGTAAATTTCTTATATTGCAGAATAAAAATATAGTAAGAATAAGATATGATGCCTTATAAATGAGGATTGTTTATTACTGGATAAATAAATGCTGGGTATGGAGCGATAAAAAGTATCCACAATCCGACGGATAGTCCGTGGATCAAGTAATAGTTATCTAATGGAGCATGATGTGAGAATAAATGGGTGAATTGGATAGTCCATGGATATCCATGTATACTTATATTGACCAAATTAACCCTTTTTAATATATTATGTTAAGGAAAAGATGAGGGCATTCGACGACAATTGTCAAATTTAGTTCACTCAGAAATTAATATAAATTACAAAAGAATACGAATAGTTATAGTATTATTTGAATCTAGATATAATTTTATATACATTGATAGAAGGAAAGATCATCATTACTAATTAATGTTAAGGTAGTTATTATTGATCATAAATTTCTTATATTACGAATAAAAATATAGTAAGAATAAGATATGATACATTATAAATGAAGATTATTTATTACTGGATAAATAAATGCTGGGTATGGAGCGGTATAAAGTATCCACAATCCGACGGATAGTCCATGGATCAAGTAATAGTTATCTAATGGAGCATGATGTGAGAATAAATGGGTGAATTGGATAGTCCATGGATATCTACGTATACTTATATTGACCAAATTAACCCTTTTTAATATATTATGTTAAGGAAAAGATGAGAGCATTTGACGACAATTGTCAAATATTGTTCACTCGGAAATTAAGAATATATAGATATAAATTGCAATAAAAACAACAAAATCAAACAGACTACAACACAACCAAAATCAATAAAATCAAATCTTCATGTAAGTTTGTCCCCTTCTCTATAAGCGTGTAATCTTCTGTATATGATACATCCTCTATTATATATATATACATACATATATATATATATATATATAATTATATATAAAGAGACAAATAAATGATCTTTTGGTAATATTTATAAAAAATATATATAATTTATTAATTTTGATAATATTTAAATTAATATTATATATTAAAAATAATAAACCTATTAGTATTAGAATTTAATATTAGTATTAGTATAAACCTAATATTACTAGAAATTTGTTAACAACTTAGAAGCCTAATTTAGGAATTGTAACTATAATTGGTATATATCTAATATTATTAGGATTTTGTTAACATCTTGAAAATCTTATTTTAAATTGGTAAATTAATCAATAATCTAAAATTTTTAATACAAAATTATGTAAAATTCAATTATTTAATTACTTCAAACATATAGAAATTCGTTATATTATATCAACATATTTCAATACTATATTTTATATTATTTATTTTTTAATTTTTAAGAAAAATAAATTAATTTTCACGGGACAAGAAAGCAAAATTTAATGTATTGTATAAGACTTATTTATTTAGTTATTTTAAATACATATAGATTGACTATAATAGGAAAAATATAGTTTTGAATTTTAATATATATTTTATTTATTTTATTTTTAAGAAAATATATAAATAAGTTATCACGGATCATGAAAGTGAAATCTTGACTTTCAACACTATGTTGTATATGAATTATTTTTTTTATTTTTTTTATAAAATAAACTATTACAAGATAACAAAGCGTAAGTTCCAATTTCAACATTATGTTATATATGATTTACTATATATCTTATAAAAAATATAAACTAATTATTACTAATAAAAAAATTAAATTTTAATATATAAAGAGACAAATAAATGGTCTTTTGCGTCAATAATTCATTAATTTTAATAATTATAAAATAACTAAATAATACTATATTTCTATTACTAATCATAATAATTATACTTTATTTTATTATAATTAGGAATTAGTTATAATTTATAAACTTTATTTGAATTGGTAAATATATATATTCTTAAAATATTTACTATTATATTAAGATTTACTTAATAAAATATGAATCATAATCGTATTTTATTTATTATATTTAGAATTTAGCTACAACTTATAATTAATTATCTCTTTATATTATTATTATTATTATTATTATTATTATTATTATTATTATTA
>JAUEJK010182258.1:0-10728 GCA_032274865.1 Eryngium alpinum
TTATATTTAAGTAGGATATTACTTCTTATTTAATTAGAATTGTGAGAGAAAGACTTAATATTTAAGTAGGATATTACCTATTATTTAATTAGAATTATGATTTATTTTTAAATATTTAATTATTAATTATTAATTAATAATTAAGAAGTGACGACGACGACGACGACCAAATATCCCTGGGGTTCTGCTTTAATAATAAAGTATAGATTATCATGTATCGTTCGACTTCGATTTATTTTTTTATTTTAAATGGGGCGGAGATTTAAGATTCAGGGATTTTTTCAAGTCGGAATAGAACGGATATAGTTTTATTAAAAAAAAAGTGGGGACCCGCGGGAACAAAACTTCCCGCCCCGATCTCCAGTCTTTAACTCCAATCTTCATTCTTGCCTAGCGGGACGAGTTTTAATAACTCCCCGTCCTGATCCCCAAGTCTCTAACTCCGATCTTTATTCTTACTTATACTCTCATTATATCCTCGAATTTCTCTAAATTCTATCGTGATTTTCTTATATTATAGATATAAAGAATTGCAGCATAGATCGAACACAAAACCAAATGCAATGTTAGCATGAAATAAGTAGATTATAATTTCAAGTGTTCAAAATTTTTAATTCTTTTATTTGAAAGAAAATCTTCGAATCCCCGTAAAGATATACATTTCCATTTAGAGCGGGGATAGAGCACTAAAAATAGTCCCCATAAAAAATTGGGACAAAAATAGACACCAATTTTAAATATACAGATCGGAGATGGAGACGTCCAACTCGAAATGACCGATCACCGTCACTAATCATACGAAGTGAATTATTTTTCACTTTTAAAAAGTTTAGGACGTATTCATTCGAAGAAAAAATTAAAAATATAATTTTTTTCTATAATTTTTTAAATTATAATTATATTTTAAAATAAAATTTAAAATAATTATAATTTTTTAAATTTAATATTTATAAACTTTTATCTTTTAAAATTTTATAACTGTTTAGAAAATAAAAAAATACTAAACAAGTTTAAAGATTTCTTAGAAAATGCACCTTAATTTTCATACTCATAAATTTAAATAGGATCAATAATTTTATAATTTAAATCGAGCCGAATCGTACTTTTATTTATGGAAGAGTTAGATATTTTTTATCTAGTCAAGTTGAACTAGAAAAGTTATTAAGCTCAAAATTAATGTTTGAATTCAAATGGTATATTAATGTACTCGAGCTCGAATTTATTTACGAGTCTGTTTAGTCAGTCTTTTTAGTCGATCAACCTTGGTTCGAACTCGAGCTATTATTTATTATTTATTTAGATAATAAATAAAATAGAAAAACAAACAAACATAAAAGTTAGAAATAAGAGTACAATAAATTTAAACTCTATTAAATTCGTACACTATTCTTTGTTAACCATTCTATACTTGAGGAATAAATTAACAACCAGTTGGTACGTGTTTCTGGAGTACAAATTGTTGAAATGGATAAGGAATGCACGTTGTTTCAGAGACAAATCAAATTGAAGCTAATCCTCAGATATTATTATTGTTAGATGATTGAGAGAGATGGTTTATTTGCCCCTTGGACAACTCCAGAGGCCAATTTCATCTCTGCACAAACACACACACACTAATGTATATCATTTGCATGTTACTGTATGTAACATATGTATATATAGCTTGAGATGCGGAGAGTTGAATCCAACAATTGTATATATATATGCAGACAGAAAAATGATGTTGGGTAATAGACTAAAAATGTGCATGGAAATGTTGAAGTTGGCTTTGGATTTTTTTGTGGTTTTCTTTGAAGCTGTAAGTATAGTGATGGAGCAACACTCCTCCTCTCCACTTTTTCCTTTATCTTCAGAAATCATATATATTGGTTTACTTCCATAGTGTATGTGGTTATCGATGATTTTAGGGTCACCAGATCTTGAGCCGCTCGTTCTTAATATATTCGTGATGGAGTAATATGCAGTTTTGTACATCAAGTTTTTCGGTCACATTTGTTCATTTTAAGAATAAACGGTTCAAGATTTGGTGCTCTGTGGAGCAGCTTAGATGTATAGTATATATTATATATATGATTTGCCTTTTTCTAAATGTACTATATTTTTTGTCACAATCTGTAAAGCTGTAGGTTGATTGAGTTCTTGATTATTCTTTTTCTTTTGTACAAGTGTGCCTTGTTCTTTTTGTAGTTTACTCTGTAGGTTATCTTTTACTTTTTATTTGTTATAGAATATAATCTGAACAACCAATCTACCTAAAAAATTGTATAAAATATAATGAAAGTGAAAGATATAAGCTATAAAACCGAAGAAACAGAGCAGCATAAACATAGTAGTTACAATTTATATATCATATTTTTGGTTTATTTGTTTGTTACACAGAGAAGAAGCTGAAAGCTGAAACTGATCACAATAATCATACATAAGGCCATCAACAGCTAATGATACTAACTTATTATGCAGATCTTTAAAATTTGGTATCTGTAGATTTTGAAATTGCGGATGACATAAATTCTCCCCTGTTATATGCCTTGTACGTTGCAGCATTTTCATCATTTATTGGCTCGAGCAGTGGCTCCACCATAGTTGAGCCTGCCGGATTGACAATTTGTCCCTCTCGCGATTCACCATGGTTCTGTGCTCTAACACTCTCATACTTGTCGTTACTCCAACCCTACATAAAGTTGAGATCCAAAGAATTATCAAATGTTAAGATTGTCAAATATATTAATTCTGAAGCTTTTAGTCATATTGTAAATGACTTTAAATGGTGATATGTGTATTTGTTAAAACCAAAATGAACTTGCAAGATAAATTATACCCAAATTATTTCACCAGCATTGATAATATATAAGCATTAGGAGTAGGTTTCGATAGAATCCACTCTGTATCAGATTTTAGCTTCACTTCAAGTCCTCTAACTTTGTCCTGATATAGAACCGATCGGGATCCTTGCGTCGACCAATGCCAAGTGCTATGTGAGGGTATACTTGTACGGACCTGTGAGGTATTACTTGTACGGGCCCGATTCGATTTGTACGTAGAACGGGTGTCACATAAATTTAATACAATGAACCATGAACCATGAATTGGATGCTTGAGTCGACATAAGAATTCCGAAAAAATTATTTTCTTAATTAGTAAATATTTTAATGTTCTTAATTTTAGGAATAGAAAAAAAATACGTGTCTAAAGTCAAAGTGACTTACATAAGGGGAAGGAGGGAGTAATAATCTTCAACTTGTCAGTTCTCAAGCTATAAATAGCAAGACAACAACTCATTTTATCAAAATAACCCAACTTTCTGACCTTATAATCACCATAATAATACCCACAAATCTCACAGTAGAGGCACGGTTTTGGTTTATAGAGATTTTCTTTGCTTTTCGAATAATGGGGTTCCATAAACATACAAGAATATCGAACTGTAATTCATAATAACCCCATTACAATTCTATGTATCTTTAATCTCCAATAAGACCTAGTATCTATTTCTAACTATTCGGGTGTGCAGTGGTGTCTTATAATTTTACTTAATTTATAAATACTTGATTGTTCAATGTGCAATGAATAGAAATTAGAGTGTCCCGAATAGAATATTTCTTTTTAGGCATTGAGATGGGCATTTTTGAAAGAATCGCTATTAATAACCTGAAATCATAGTTTACTAACACACCTGAAACGAAGAAGAGATTTAACGGGATGTAATATAAGAATATGTACCAATAAATCTATCGACATATATTTTCTGCAATCCTCCATCACCGACAAGGATTTGCTTGGGACACCTATCAATTTAGCAACTCAACATTAGGGTTCAATAAATTAGACATTAAAGGAAATTTTATTGCCGGAGCAAATAATATTGAAATGATGAAAATAGTCTCTGTGCGCCATGCGTGTAATAAATAATACATAATTTGGACTAGGTCGAAAGAAAAGTTGAAGTGATTGGTCTTGGGCTTTAGATTAGTTGAATTAGCCTACCGTTTTGTGCTAAGATTTTAGCTGGCACGTATCCCTCATGTTCTAGCTAAAGAATAAGCATTTAGGGGTTCATTGGATAACTTGACCTTACCATGACCAATGATATATCAATTTAACAACTCACTATTGATAGCCACATTAAGGTTCGATAAGTTGAGATGTTTAAAGAAAATGTTAATGCTGGAGCAAATAATATTGGCTACGATAAATAACATTGGAATGATATAAATATTCTCTGTGCGCAAAATGTGTAATAAATGACACATAATTTGGACCGGACCAGATAGAAATTAAAGTGTCTGGACTTGTGCTTTAGGTTAGTTGTATGCGCGTGGAATCTAGTGTTACGATTTTAGCTGTCACCTGACAAGAAGTGCATCCCTCTGTTGGTTGGATAATTCGACATTACGATATTATTAATTTAACTACTCACTTTTGACAGGCCACTTTAGGTTTGATAAATTAGGCTTCAAGGGAAATATTATTTCCAGAGTAAATAAGAATGAAATAACAAAAATAGTGTCTGTGTAAAAGGTGTAATAATGACACATAATTTAGATTGTACCAGAATAGAAATTGAAGTGTATGGACTTAGGTTTTAGAGCATGTACAATGCAAAGGGACACTTTCCTCATTTAGTGGGCCCCAGATATTTAACGCATATGAAAAAATGTCATCCTCTAAATTGTGTCATTCATGTATACAGTACAGTGTCAGATTTTTTTATATAAAATATAGAAAATGAAAACAAACAACTTATATTTATAGTACAAATATATAACGACTATATTTTTTTTTTAAATTAACGGTTATAATTATTATTACTTTAAATTAACGATTATAAAATAAAAGTTATAAAGAAAACTTAAAGTAGTAAACGGTTGAATAATAAATACCAATAACTTTAGTTTATTAAAATATTACAAGTAAGTAAAAAAAAGTAATAGAAAAGGTAAAGTGTCCAAGGGACACGCTCCCGTCCCTGGACACTTTAATTCATCTGATACAGTGGGGAGAGAAGTGGGCGGGGCACTTTCACATGTCCCGAGGCAGAAAGTGTCCCCGCGTTGCACATGCTCTTATATTAATTGTATGACCTGACATTTTGTACTACTGATTTTAGTTAGTACGTGATATGAACTATATCTTTTATATATCTAGGAATTAAAAACATTTAGCCCATGTTTGGTACGCAGAAAAACGAGGTTAGTAACGGAATGATTGAAAGGAAATGCTTTAATTTTGTTTGGTAGGATAAAATTGGGAACCTAATCTGTTATTTTTTGTAATTGTTATGGCTGAAATGATTCTGCTTAATTGGGCACGGAAATAAAAGCACAAGCGCGTCAATCTTGTGTTCTTCATAGTTTTTCTATCCTTTCCTTTTGTGTAGATTTAACCAAACAAATAGATTAAATAATGTAACTGAATCTATTCCATTATTTTAACAAATTCTTTTCCATATATTTCTCCCCAATCAAACCAAACAAGCTCTTAAGGTGTAGGCTGGATAAGATATAGATAATATGTTTTTTTTTAGCATTTAATGTCATTCTTTTAAGCATTTACTGTCATTTTTATGACAGGAATCACACGAGTGAGAGAGTTAGAAGAGATAATATTAATACTCCCCCCGTTATTCAATACATAGCGTTTTAGAAAAAAAATACTTTTTATCACTCCATCCCTTTCAATATAATTGACGCTTTGACTTTGTACATGTAATTTAAGGTGCTTTGATCGGGTAGTATAGAATATTATTTTTTATTTTTTCTTTTTCTGAATAAAATTTAGATTCTATATTAAATAAAATTCTTATCTATATTTATTAATTTGTAGTGTGCACAACTAGCAAATTCATACTAATTTTGAAAGACGCTACATTATTTCTATCTCTATGATGTGATAATTCTAATTTATATTTATTTCTATAATAATTTTTTATATATTTGTATCAAATTTTTATATTTAAACTAATTATATATTTAATTTTTAATCTCAATTATTCGAATTACCTATAATATTGATATTTCTTTCAGCTTTCTTTTTAAATCATCTAATCTACTATTTTATATAAAAAAATATATTAAAAATATATCAAAATATAATCATATGTAAAATCTTTAAAAAAATCTTATATCAAATTATATAGATACCCGTGCACGGGCATTTATTGGGGCGAGCGGTGGGCGATTCGGGGGTAAATAAAATCGAACCACTATAGGTGTTTTGACAGGTACTCAAACCAAATCCGACCACTCCTAAAAATCTTGATCAAATCAAACCAAACCGATAACTACTAAGTGTTTTGGATTGGTTGGTTGGGAGTTTGAAATCGAAATTCATTTAGACTAAAAAATAATTATTAAAAGAATATATAAAATTATATATTTTTAACGTAATGATAAAATGTAAAATCATTAACGTTTAACATATTAACAATTTATAAAATGTTTTATTGTTCGATCTATATAAATATAATAGATGACCCAAGTATTAAATCATATTAATTAAATATTTTAATAAAAGTTATTCAAATAAAATTATGTGTATTTATTCAATTCAATTTACATGACTTAAAATTTTTCTGATATTTGATTTCTCTTATTCTCTCGTCAAGCAAAACGAAACACACAATTCAACCCAGAAATCCAAAATAACCAGCACCATTAACTAATCAGGCAGTTGGAGGAGAATTGTATGATTCCGAATGAGTAACATCACTAAACTCAAACTCAGAAGTATTAATAATCTTCCAATTATCGGTTCTTAAGCTATAAATAGCAAGACAACAAATTATTTTATCAAAATAACCAAATTTTATGACCTTATAATCACCGTCATAATACCCAAAAATCTCACTGTAGAGGCACGATTTTGGTTTATAGGGATTTTCTTTGCTTTTTGAATAATGGGGTTCCATAAACATACAAGAATATCGAACTGTAATTTATAATAACCCCATTACAATTCTACGTATCTTTAATCTCCAATAAGACCTAGTATCTATCAAACTATTCGGGTGTGCAGTGGTGTCTTATAATTTTACTTAATTTATAAATACTTAATTGTTCACTGTGCAGTGACTATAAATTAGAGTGTCCCGAATAGAATATTATTTTTAAGGCATTGAGATGGGCATTTTTGGAAGAATCACTATTAATAACCTGAAATCATAGTTTACCAAGGCACCTGAATCGAAGAAGAGATTTAACGGGAAGTAATATAAGAATATGTACCAACAAATCTATCGACACATATTTTCTGCAATCCTCCATCGCTGACAAGTATTCGCTTGAGATACCTATCAATTTAACAACTCAACATTAGGGTTCAATAAATTAGACATTAAAGGAAATTTTATTGCTGGAGAAAATAATATTGAAATGACAAATATAGTCTCTGTGCGCCATGCGTGTAACAAATAATACATAATTTGGACTAGGCCGAAATAAAAGTTGAAGTTTGGTCTTGGGCTTTAGATTAGTTGAATGAGCCTACCGTTTTGTGCTAAGATTTTAGCTGGCACGTATCCCTCATGTCCTAGCGAAAGAAAAAGCATTTAGGGGTTCATTGGATAACTTGACCTTGCTATGACCGACGATATATCAATTTAATAACTCAATATTGATAGCCACATTAAGGTTCGATAAGTTGAGGTTTAAAGAAAATGTTAATGTCGGAGCAAATAATGTTGGCTACGGTAAATAACATTGGAATGACATATATATTCTCTGTGCGCAAAATGTGTATTAAATGACACATAATTTGGACCGGACCAGATAGAAATTGAAGTGTCTAGACTTGGGCTTTAGGTTAGTTGTATGTGCCTGGCTTCTAGTGTTAGGATTTTAGCTGTCACCTGACATGAAGTGTATCCCTCTGTTGGTTAGATAATTCGACGTTACGATATCATTACTTTAACTACTCACTTTTGACAGACGACATTAGGTTTGATAAATTAGGCTTTAAGGGAAATATTATTTCCAGAGTAAATAAGAATGAAATAACAAAAAATAGTGTCCGTGCAAAAGGTGTAATAATGACACATAATTTAAACTGTACCAGAATAGAAATTGAAGTGTATGGACTTGGGCTTTAGAGCATGTACAATGCAAATTGACACTTTCCTTACTTAGTGGGCCCCAAATATTTAACGCATATGGAAAAATGTCCTCCTCTAAATTGTGTCATTCATGTATACAGTACAGTGACAGATTTTTTATATATAAAATATAGAAAATGAAAACGAACAACTTATATTTATAGTACAAATATATAACGGCTATTTTTTTTAAATTAACGGTTATATTTATTATTACTGTAAATTAACGATTATAAAATAAAAGTTGTAAATAAAACTTAAAGTAGTAAACGGTTGAATAATAAATACCAATAACTTTAGTTTATTAAAATATTACAAGTAAGTGAAAAAAGTAATAGAAAAGGTAATGTGTCCTAGGGACACGCTCCCGTTCCCAAACACTTTCATAGTTTCATTCATCTGATACAATGGGGAGAGAAGTGAGCGGGGCACTTTCATGTGTCCTGAGGCAGAAACTGTCCCCGCATTGCACATGCTCTTATATTAGTTTGTATGACCTGACATTTTGTACTACTGATTTTAGTTAGTACGTGATATGAACTATATTTTTTATATATCCACGAATTAAAAACATTTAGCCCATGTTTGGTATGCAGAAAAACAAGGTTAGTAACAGAATGATTGAAAGGAAATGTTTTAATTTTGTTTGGTAGGATAAAATTGGGAACCTAATATGTTATTTTTTGTAACTGTTATGGCTAAAATTATTCAGTTTAATTGGGCACGAAAATAAAAGCACAAACGCGTTAATCTTGTGTTCTTCATAGTTTTTCTATCATTTCCTTTTGTGTAGATTTAACCAAACAAATAAATTAAATAATGTAACTGAATCTATTCCATTATTTTAACAAATTATTTTCCATATATTTCTCTCCAATCAAACCAAACAAGCTCTTAAGGTGTAGGTTGGATAAGATATAGATAATATGTTTTTTTTTAGCATTTAGTGTCATGCTTTTAAGCATTTACTGTCTTTTTTTATGACAGGAATCACACGAGTGAGAGAGTTAGAAGAGATATTATTAATACTCCATCCGTTATTTAATATAGGGCGTTTTAGAAAAAAAATACTTTTTATCACTGCCTCCCTTTCAATATAATTGACGCTTTGACTTTGTGCACGTAATTTAAGATGCTTTGATCGGGTAGTATAGAATATTATTTTTTATTTTTTGTTTTTCTAAATAAAATTTAGATTCTATATTAAATAAAATTCTTATCTATATTTATTAATTTGTAGTGTGCACAACTAGCAAATTCATACTAATTTTGAAAGACGTTACATTATTTCTATCTCTATGATGTGATAATTCTAATTTATATTTATTTCTATAATAATATTTTTTAAATTTGTATCAATTTTTTTGTTTAAACTAATTATATATTTAATTTTTAATCTCAATTATTCGAATTACCTGTAATATTGATATTTCTTTCAGCTTTCTTTTTAAAGTATCTAATCTACTATTTTATATAAAAAATTTATTAAAAATATATCAAAATATAATCATATGTAAAATATTTAAAAAAATGTTATATCAAATTATATAGATGCCCGTGCACTAGCATTTATTGGGGCGAGCGGTGGGCGATTCAGAGGTAAATCAAACCGAATCACTACAGGTGTTTTGACAGGTACTCAAACCAAATCCGACCACTCCTAAAAATCTTGACCAAAGCAAACCGACAACTACTAAGTGTTTTGGAATTGTTGGTTGGTAGTTTGAAATTGAAATTTATTTAGACTAAAAACTAATTATTAAAAGAATATATAAAATTATATATTTTTAATATAACTATAAAATATAAAATCATTAATGTTTAACATATTAATAATTTATAAAATATTATATTGTTAGATCTATATTCATATAATAGATGACCCAATAATAAAATCATATTAATTAAATATTTTAATAAACGTTATTCAAATAAAATTATGTGTATTTATTCACTTCAATTTACATATAATATGTTTTAAAAATAATAATTTATAAATATATTTATATACATTCTATAATATATTAAATGATATTCTTATAGTGGTCTGAATTAATTGAATTGATCTGAAATTTATGTTAACTCTCAACTCGACCACCGGTAGTGGTTTAAACAAGATCTGGAACCAAAATTGATCAAATCACTTATTTCGATTTGGTTGAAAAATTTAGACGATTCAGACAATTTGAGTGATTTAGATGTTCCGCCCTATGCATTTATGTGGTAACAATATAAGCATAGATGAATACAAAGCATAGATGAATACACATAATAGAGAAATCAATAGACACACAACACACACAAATACACAGATGCACATACACACATACACTGGCACTAATCCTGCACACTCTTGCGCGCACACACTAAACTATACCAAATTATGCACACAACTAAGAGCAGCTCCACCGCAAGCCCTCTTCCCGCCTCGTGCAGATAAGAAAAGGGCAGGGCATACTGTTTTCTAGTTTTAAGCATTGGAGGAATAAGTGAAAAGAGGGCACTGCCCTATATAGAGGGCTACCCGCTTTGTACAGCTTTATCATTTCTCATGTATATCAGGTAAGTATTAATGACCCTGTTTGGGTAAATCTGATAAGTGGCTGCAGCTTATAAGCTGAAAAAAAAGTACCTATTTG
>JAUEJK010182365.1:0-10728 GCA_032274865.1 Eryngium alpinum
CTGTAGCCTTTAAGGGAAGGATAAATCCCTATCTTCATCAATATAATTCTTATATTGTTGATAAATCTGTTTGTGTTCTTACTTTCAGCCTTTCGTTCTTTCAGTTCATTGTTTTGTTTGTTCAGTTCATTCCTTGATTAAGTTGAAAAAGTTTAAAAAGCTAGCATTTGCATTCAACCCCCCTTTTCTGCATGTTATTTTATGACTTATTTTCATTTAACACCCACTAATGAATAGATTGCAGACATATTCACCAAAGCTCTTGATGAAGGAACCTTCAATAGGTTGGTAGGTGAATTGGGAAACATGAATTCTTGAAGTCAAGGTTGAAAATTTACTGTTTTGTTAGCTGATAACCTGATGATTTGGCTTAAGAATTTTTGCTTGTATTTAGGATGTTTTGATGTTGTTCTGAGATGAAATGAAATGTTGGATTGTTGGTTATTATCTATGTATGCTTAGTTTTGATTTACAAACACTTTAGAATATATTTTGAATGGATTCTAGAAGCCTATCTTAGTCCCCTGAAGGCTAAGATCAAGGGAGATTTTATTTATAACAAATTTTACTTCTTTAATTAATTGATAAATCAGAAATGATTCATTAATTAAATAATGAACTAACATTGTTAGGAATAATCTCAGTTTGAAAATTAAATGTTTTCTAAAAATAATTTACAGTTAATTGTTTCATGGAAAGAAAATTTTAACCATCGGGTTACAATTTTCTCCCCTGAAGTAGTTAACTGTCAGCGGACTTTTAAGCATAGGGGTATAACGGTAGTTAACCAATTTCTAAAATCCAACGGTTTCCAGTTGTGAGTCAGGGGACGAAAATTGAAAGGTTTAAATATGTTTTCCCCAAATCATTAACACTTTACGCTTTCTGAAAATTGTAAACTGCAAATTTCTCTCAAAGCAAACCCTCGTTTTCGCAATCTTTATTTAAAAAAAATGTCCCCAAGAGTGATTCACAGACTCAGTGATAGCTTGGCAGTTCCTACAACTAATTTTGTAGGTTTTGCGGATGTTGATGTTGTGGATGCTTGCTTTAGGCCAATGATGGAGTATCTAAATATTAAAGGCAATCTTCTCAGATCCGCCAATCTTCAAGAGTGTTCTTATAGAAGCTTGGACCTCTGCTAGGTTTGTTACTGGCGAAGATGGAGTGGAAATTGTTGGCATTGAGTTATCAGTCCAAGGGCAACAAGGTATCATTAATCCCTCTTCTCTAAATGTTGCTCTAGGTCTCCCTAATGAGGATTTGTCCATGTTTCCCACTGATAATGAATTATTAGAATTTTTTAAGGCTGAGGGTTATGTATGTGAGGATCCAGATAACCTTAAATTCAAAGACTTCAAGAGAGTTAACTCAAATAGGGAATTATCTTACCTATTTGATATTATAACTAGAGTTTTTGCTGCTAAGTTCTCCAATTTTGAAGTGATGACTTCCTTAACTCTTAGGATTGCTCATGCCATCATAAGAAATATAGATGTCAACATACATGAAATAATTTCTAATGACTTGGTTATTAAATTGGGAACTGTTGAGAAGAGGAAAGAAGAAGTCTACTTTCCTAGGTTTCTTACAATGCTTATCAATCATCAAATGCCAAATCTTGAATTGCCTGAGGTGTCCAAGGATAATTGTATCTCAAGTCCTAGTCAGGGGACAAAGCTGTTCTCTGATATAATTAAGAAAACGGCAATAAAGGTACCATATGTGTTGCCAGGCCATATGGCTCAGGTAATTTCTTCTCTTAGAACTATTCCAACCTCCACAACTTCTTCTCTTCCAGCATCTAAGGATCAGATCCCTACACAATCTGATTCTACCCTTGATGCACCCATCATTTCACTAAAACAATCTAAAGCCAAACCTCTAGTCTCTTAAAAGACTAAGGGCACTAATAGACCTAGTGGTGTTCTTAAACCAACATCTTATGAGGGTGGTGAGGGAGTGGAGAGTGGCCAAGGGAGTCATAAGGCTAAGAAGATAAAAGGTGGAAAGGCCATGAGTGATGAGCCTAGCCGTTTGCCAAAGCTTCCCAACAAGATTTGGTAAGTACAAAGGATTTAACCACATCGCTAGATACTTCCTCTATACAGGATTTATCTGTTGAAAAGAGCTCTCAGCCAAGAGTATACCAGAGAAAAAGAAAGGCACAAACAGTAACCAAAGCTCCCTTGGAAAATCCATCAGGGGAGCTACATAGTGAATCACAAAAAGAAGCACAGGTGAGGACACACACAACTTCTTCATTTGATGAATCACCTTCTCACCCTGTGATTCAGCCCCACTCTTCTGAGTCTCCTATTACTTCTTTTCAACAATCATCACTTTCTTCAAACGTGATGACTCAAATTTTTGGGTCTGATACATAAAATCCTCATCTTTCTACGATCAATGAGGAGCCCAGTGATGATTCAATGACTATAGATCCTTCACATTTCATGTCTACTTCTCCATCTAGTGATCAAGTCATTGATGATCAACAAATGTTGGTTGATTCAGGTATTCCAAGTCCTTCTTTGGATATACCAAGTGTGTCAGGGGAGGAAAGAGCCACTTTGCAAATAAATGCCTCCCAAAGCTCTATTCCTTTGACTCTGGGACACATGGCACATAATCTACCTTCACCAGCTACTAGTGTAGCTGTAGATGCTTTGATTGGATTAGCCAATCAAGAAACAACCCAAGACCATAGGAGCCCTTTTAGGGAAAAACAAAGATAGCTTGAGGTAAAAGAAAGTGAAAATGAGAGGCAGAGCTCAAACCCTGAGATAGCTCTGGCAAAAGAATCAGGAGAGATTGAGAAAGCATTTAGCAATGCTAGTGAGCTTGGGGAGAGTAATGTTCTCTTAGAGAAAGAAAAAGTAAGGTGTGTGAGGATAAGTGAGGCTTGCCAAGAAGAAAAGAGTGTGGGAGGGGGTTCTAATATCCCACCAACCACAATGGTTGAAGTAACTACAACTGGGGAAAGCTTAGTTAATGCTGAAATGGAGAAAGTCATTGATACTGCTAAAGAAGTTCAAGTCCAGCTCTCCCCCGATGAAGCAATGGAGCATCAGGGGACAGAATAATCAGGGGACTTTAGCAGTTCATGAAAAAGTTCAAGAAGAGAGTTTGGAGCTGGATCAGGGGAGCTCCATTGCTGATATTATATCATCTATTCATGATTTTGAAAGCAGTCAGCCCCATCCAAATGCTGCTCATAACAAACGGCTAGAGGAGATGAGAGGTCTTGATCCTAAGAAAGCATTTCCCTTCAACCACTACAAAAGCTACAGTGGTTCTATCTTCTACAGTATAGCAAAGAATTAAGGGAGCAAATTAAGAGAACAGATGATGTGCACACTGCAACTCTGTTAACTGCTCAATATATGGATGCCATCAATGTAGATCTGGAGCTAAGAAGGATGAAGAATGAAATAAAGGAAAAGCTAGAGACTGTGGAAACTCATGTCACAACAATGGCTGATAAAAAGACCAGTTGTAATATGTTGAGAGCATCTCAGAAAGTTGAAGAAGTATCAACCTCTTTAGAAGCAAGGATGACAAAGTTGGAGCAGGAAAACAAGACTCTCTCTAAGAATGTGGCTACAATCTTGTCAATTCTCTTGGCTGATTCTGATGCCAAAAAGGGGGAGAGAGGTCAATTAGAAAGAACTGCTTCAGCTCCTCTTATGCTACTTATTCCTGCAACAACAGTTCTACCTGAAGCAGTTTTCAAACACTTTGCTGGGATCACCACTGTGGATGCAGAGAAAGCCTCTAACTCAGGTTCTAGAGAAGTGTCAAGAGTAACTTCTACTGCTCCAAGTAATGCTCAAGGCTTGGAAATTGTTGTAAGGGATCAAGAGCCAATGCCATTGAAGACTGAAGCTCTAGAATCCAAAGCTCTGGTATTGGCAAGTGATGTGCAAGTCTCCAAGCTCAGTGCAGCTAATATAGCCAGTGGCAACAATGATATTGAGAAGCTCACTGAGGCTGACATAAGGGAGATTCAAGAGTTTCAAGAAATGTCAAGGATGATTGCCCAAGGAAAGGAAGAGTATAGTCTGAAGAAAAGGAAAGATCTCATTGCCAAGTATATTGCTGAGGATGGGTTGGTAGAAGCTCCACAAGCTAAAGGAAGAGGTAGAGGAAAGAAAGGTATGAAGAAGGAAAAGGCAGGTTATACAGATTCAGATGTGATAATTGTTGCTTCTCTAAAAATCCAAGATCAGATCATGAAGGACTATGAGGATGAAAAGAAGGAAGAAGCTTCATGGGAGGAAGCATCAGGGAACAAAGGTAAAGGCAAGAAAAAGGTTGCATAAGGGGAGAAGCAGATTTCGGATAAAGAGTTAGCCAAGAAGAAATCTAGTGGCATCTCTATCCAAACCAAGCCCTAAACCTAAGAAAGATCCTCCTCCTCCTCCTTCTTTAGGTGAAAGTAATCCTAAACCTACAAAATCTACAACCTCAAATATAACTTCTACCAAATAAACCTCAACCTACATCACAACCACCATCCAAACAGCAATCTAAAAAATCTTCAGCTATCTCTAACCTTGGAAGCACAGTTCATTATTCTTACAAGAAAAAATTTCATTGGGGCAAGAGAATCTACAAAGAAGTACCTCCAACATTTTCCATCAACGTGTTGCCTTCCTCAGAGCTAAAAACTACACCTAGATTGAATCTTGCAAAGATTTTTATGCTAAGAATTTAGGAGTTTGTGCAATATGTGGACAAAATCTTTGTGATTCAAGTGCTTGTCAACAGCAGAAAAGAAGAGGAAATGGTTGTAAAGTTTCAAAATAGTAATGAGAAGCCAAGAACTATTACTTGGGATTACATCACTTGTATGGATGGATGGCAGCTAAACTGTATCAAAAAAAAGATTTCTACTATAAAGCTGGGCCAAGTCCTATACAAAAAAGTGGAACAGTTACAAAGGGAGATCAATGACAAGGTAGGAGCCTTCCATGGTCATGGGAATCCTCATAAATTCTTTTACAGAGATGAAGCTGGAGTTGAGCAGAAAGTGGATTGGAAGGAAATTGAATATCTATCTACACCAGAATTGGAATTCATATTGGAAGAGATCAATGAGCACAGAAATGAGGTTATGTTAGCAGTGAGAGAAAAGGTTGCCAGGTTGCTTATCAAGAGAGAAGGTCCAGCTCAAGGGATCAATCCAACTGAAGCATACCTCAAGACTTGTTGCTATCCATCCTTAGTTGCTATGTTTCCAAAATATAATCCTGATCTGAATGGTGTAGATTACTTTGAAAAAGGGAAAGTTCACAGTGTCTCTTGGCAGCAAATGATAATGTTTCCTGAGAAGATGGAAAAGGTTTATCAAGAGCTCAAGAATGCTGAAGGGGTCACTTTGAACACTATTAAAGCTCAGATTGAAAGGCAACTCCAAAGTAAGGCAGAAGGCAAGGAAATGGAGACCTTTGGAATTGAAGTAGGTGGCTTTGATGAGCACCTAGGAGTGTGCTACTATAGCAGAGAGGATTACACAACAGAAGTCAAGGACTTTGTTTCTGTCAAAGCTCATGGAATCTAAGTGATAATACACTTTTTCCATTAATTGTAAGTTCTCTTGTAAATACATTTCTTCTCTTTCAATATACAGTTCATTTTGTAATTTTTAAATTCTATCTTTTATACTTTCTTCCTTTAGTTTTGATATCATCATCAGCCATTAAACCTGAATTTATGCCTATCACATTGATAAGACATAAATAGGGGGAGACTGTTAGGAATAATGTTTAACTGATGATGATGTATTAGAATAAAATTGCTCAATACTTGTATAGATTATAAAAGATCAAATAGATAGAACAAATGTTGTTAGATGGATTAATCAACTCATCAGGGGAGATACCATCAGGCAACAAATAAAGCCTCAGGGGACAATTCTAATCATCAGGTAAGAATTGGTCATCAGGGGAGAAATAAAGCTTCAGGGGACAATGTACCTCAGGGGAGTTTTATGCATCAGGTTACAAATGAACTTCAGGGAAGCCAAGTCCAAGATCAGGGGAGTTGTATCTTCAGGGGACTTTGGAGTTATGCCAGCTGTAGCATCAAGATTTGATATGATGAAAGGAGCCTCAAATCTGTTAGCAAAATTGCAGAATTTGGAAGGATGCTGGTGGTCCAGAATACAAGTGTCATTTTGTGCTTAGCTAAATGAGGAAATAAGGGATATGGAGTGCAGTTTGTCAATATCAAGTGGTCCACACTAAAAAGACAAATTAGCTGGACAAATTAGCTGGACAAACTGAAAAAGCTGTACACATATCAGGGGACTTTTGTAGCCTTATTTTCTCAGTATAAAATAGATGCCTTGTATTCAGAAATAAGTGTGATTTCTCATTTTTGTTATTCTGAGAAGTGAGAGAGAGAAGCTTTGTAAAGTTTTATAGAGAGTTTTTGTAGCTATTTCATTTTGAGATAGATTGTAGCTAGGAAAGCAAGTCCAGGCGGGGCAATGCAGACAGCATGTAAGAGGACGGACCATGGAACTGTACTAGGAAAATCGAAGCGACTCTCATTGAGAAAATCCTTCAAAGGCACTTAGGCTGAGAGATGAGAAGAGGCAGAAGCCATTGGTGGTAGGAAGAAGGTTAAGGGTCTTCGGGTGGACCCGACACATGGCCTTCCCAAGACAAAGTTGATGCTATTGTGACATCTGGACGCCTTGAACATACTAAATGAAGAGTGTTATAACGCCCAGGTGAATTAAAGGAAAGATCTATTGGCGTGTGATGCCAGGGAGGTCATTCCTTATGCCATGGTTGGCAAGACATAAAAGCCTCTTAATGTAGTAATGTCAAGGAGGACTAATATAAACCCTAGACCAGTATGGTTAGGTAACAAGGGACTCTTATGCGTCCGCGCCAAAGGGAAACCCCACCCGATCTCTACATCGCCAAGGTGGGGGAGGGATGGATCTCTAGGCGTGTGCGCCTATGAGATATAATTAGGCTCTTGTGAGCTATAAAATGAAATGGATAGTATCTCCTTTGGCCAAGGAGAGACTCAATGGTGTATCCCCCATTCTCACCTCTTGGGTATGTTACGCCAAGAAGGGAGAAAAGAATCCCTTACAAAATGATAAGGCAAGAAAATAAGATACTCTAGGTGTGCGCGCCTAGGAGTATGGTTGTGAAAGATCAAGAAACTCCAAGATAAGAGTCTCTAAACATTCCTAGGCATGTACACCAAGAAGGGTGTCCTAGTACAGATAAAAAAGTGCCAAACTAGGCAAATAATAAAACTCGTAGGCGTGCGCGCCTAGGAGGGATTCATATAATAGCCTTAAACCGCCAAAAGTTGGGTGAAATGTGATCTCTAGGCGTGCGCACCTGTGGGATATAATTAGGCTCTTGTGAGCCATAAAATGAGATGGAAAGTAACTCATTTGGCCAAGGGGAACTCCATGGGATACCAAAATACTCTCACCTCTTGGGTATATCACGCCAAGACGGCAGACAGGAAGCCCTTACAAAACGTCAAGGCATAGAGATAAGAACCTCCTAGGCGCCCCACGCCTAGGAGTACACTTTGTGAAGATGTTCAAATGCCAAGATTAAAAAGGTTTGATAAGCAGCCAATCGTTTTGAGGAGGTGGGAACTTGGTTTGTCATTGGTTCGGGACTTTCACAGTAAAGTTCTGGTGTGGGTGAAACTGTTTAATGTTCCTACTGAATACTGGACAAAGGAGGGTATGAGTGTGGTTGCTAGTGCCATTAGACGTCCTCTTCACCTTGATGTGTTTACCCGTAATCGTCTTTGTCTTGATTATGCCCGGGTGTATGTTATGGTTGAGGCATCTGATTCATTACCGAATTATTTTCATATTCTATTGCCTGAGGAGGAGGATGAGGTGGTGGGATCTTGCCAGGTTGATATTGAGTATGAGTGGCTACCTCACATCTGTTCAGATTGCAGGGTTTTTGGGCACCGGGCTGATTTGTGCCTTAATAGGGTGCCTACGCCGAAGCAGGATATTGTTATTGTTCCGAAGAAGCTAAATGGGCCTAAGGCTAGAGTGGCTGATATTTCTATGGGTAGTTCGGGTGTGGATCCTCCTCCTAAGGGGCCTGTTGCTGTTGACTCTGCTAATGATCCTGGTAATCCCTGTCATGATATAGTGGTTTTTGAGGGGGTGTCTTGTAAGGGGAAGGAGAAGGTTGGGGAGATGGCTTCTGAGTTATGCCGTGACATTGTGACTTCTTTAGGTGGGTCTGATCTTCCAGGTTTACGACATTCGTCGTCTGTTCGAGTTCTGCAGCATAACCCGTTCAATCCTCTCAGTATGGTTGATGATAACTAGGAGATTCATATTGATGATGATGTTGAGATTGTTCATGAGGATCCGATTCCTCTTAAGGGGCCTAATGATGCACCCCTTCAGGATGTTGTTAGATGATTCCTTTGGCTTCTTAGAACGTGAGTGGTCTTAACCGGCTCGACCACCAATGTTCAGTTCGGGAGCTGGTGCATGATTCAGGTATTCTTGTTATTGGCCTTCTTGAGACTCGTGTGGTGGGGCTTAATTCATCAAGATTATCCTCTGATCTTGGGATTGGTTTTTTGATTATGGTGGAGGTCCGGGATGTAGGATATGGATTAGTTGGGATCCAGTGTTTGTTGCTTGTGTGGTGCTTGATGTTCACTCTCAGGTTATTCACTGTCAATTTACAGATGTCCGATAATAGTTCTATTGTTATTTCTTTTGTCTATGCGCTGAATGAGGAGGTGGATCTTCGGCCTTTTTGGGATGAGTTGATTCGGTTTTATGGGTCTATGGCTACTCTGGAGTGGGCTGTTATTGGGGACTTCAATGCAGTTGTAGATCCGAGTGAGATCCTTAATGGGAATCCGGATGTGGTTTTTGAGGAGGACTCTTCTATGCTGGATTTCAGTGCTTGTCTTGCTGCGGCTGATTTAGAGGTGCTTCCTATGTAGGGTTCATGGTTTTCTTGGTGCAACCAAAGCTCAGGTCACGCTAGGCCAAGCTTTGGAAGCGCTTAGACAGGATAGTTGCCAACCCTATGTGGTTCTGCAGATTCTCAGATGTCTTTTATTTTTGTGGTAGTCCCCGCACTTCGGATCATTCTCCTCGAATTCTGGGGCGGGATGATTTTGTAGCACATAGGTCTCCCTTCAGGTTTGATAACTTCCTTGCTGGTATGGATTACTTTATTCCGGAGGTTCAGGCTGTTTGGGATCACTATATTGAGGGTTGTACTATGTATGGGGTGACGAGGAAGCTTAAGGCTCTCAAGCAGTTTTTTAGGGGGTTCCGGAAGGATAAGGGGGATTTAGCTCGTAATGTGGCAGAGGCTTCTATTTTTTTGGCTCGGGCTCAGTCCCTTTTTACAGAGTCTCCTCTTTCTGATGAGTGTTTTGAGTTGGAGCAGCTTTGCCGGTGGGTTTACTCTACTGCTGTTAGGGAGGAGCACTCCTTTCTTAGTCAGAGGGCTCAGGCTTCTTGGCTTAAGGATGGATATCAGTGTTGTTCTTTCTTTTTTCACCGCATTTCTGTTAGACGGGCTAGAGCCAAGATATTCAGGCTTCAGCATTCTGAGGGTAATGATATTGAGGGTCATGCTTTGGTTCGTGATGAGAATGGGGGTTTCTTTTTGTATCTTTTGGGTACGTCTTCTCGTTCTTCTTCGCTTCCAAAATCTTTGCAGGAGTTTGTTTCTGGAATTATTAATGATGCTGAGGTTGCTGCTTTGATTGCTCCGGTCACTACAACTGAGGTTAGGGAGGTATTCTTTGATTTTGGGGATGATAAGGCCCCAGGGCCTGATGGGTTCAACGTTGTCTTCTTTAAGTATGCCTGACCTGTCATTGGGGATTCCATCTCGGATGCGGTAATTGATTTCTTTCGAACAAGGAGGTTGTTAAAAGAGATTAACTCTACTTTGATTATCTTGGTTCCGAAGGTGGCGCTTCCTCGTCGGGTTAGTGATTACCGGCCTATTTCTTGTTGTAACCTTTTTATATAAGGCTTATGAGGCCCCTTATGGATAAGCTGGTTAGCCCATGCCAGTCTGCTTTTGTGCCTGGGAGGAGGATTAGTGATAATATTCTGTTGGCGCAGGAGCTTCTTACGAGGTATAATAGGAGGAATTCACCTCTTAGATGTGCTTTCAAGGTTAATTTGATGAAAGCATATGATTCTTTGGAGTGGGATTTTGTGTTGCTTGTGTTCAGGTCTATGCGGTTTTCGTCTATTTTTGTTGACTGGGTCTCGGTTCGTATTTCTACACCTGCTTATTCAGTCTCCATTAATGGGGCTGCTGAGGGGTTTTTCATGGGTCGGCGAGGTTTAAGACAGGGAGATTCGCTTTCTCCTTTCCTGTTTGTTTTGGTTATGGAGGTGTTGCATGGTATTTTGCGGTCGCTTATTCATAATGAGTAGAGATTCCAGTACCACTGGAAGTGTGAGCCTACTCAGACTTTTATGCTCATCTTCGTAGATGATCTTTTGCTATTATGTGGACCTGATTCAGTATCTGTTTCTGTTCTGCGGAGGGGTCTTGACATGTTTGCAGATCTTTCGGGGCTTAGGGCTAACCCGTCCAAGAGTGATGCTTTTATATCTGATAGTGCTTCACATTTGGGAGGTCCTCTTCGTTCTTTGGTTGGTTTTCAGGAAGGCCAGCTTCCTGTCCGATATCTTGGTGTTCCTTTGGTTACTAGGAG
>JAUEJK010182473.1:0-10727 GCA_032274865.1 Eryngium alpinum
ATATTTAAAAAAATTATACAATGTATTAAAATAATCGGATCGGATTATTAACGGATCGGATCACCCTAAATCCATATTCACTCCATTTAGTTATCGGATTATTATTATCGGATCGGATCAAAATATCATTGATCCTAATCCATCGGATTAAATCCACCGGATTCGGATCGGACCTCTGGTCCATTGATAGCCCTAACCCCAGGGCCTTTAAAATATCAGCAACAAACCTGTAGGTTCAATTAAGATAAAAAATAGATAATATATATTATTTTAAATTTTTTATATAATAATATTATATATTATTTAGTATTTATTGAAATTTAAATCGAATATATATATAAAGATATAGTTGCCGAGGTTCGAATACGGGATAATAATAATAGGTGTTGATGCTATTTTTTTTTAAAATATATATTACATATTTTATTTATTGTTAAATAAAGTTCAATATAAAATAGGCGTGACCAATACCAAAACTAAGACCAAACTTAAGTCTCTTATGCTTATTATATATAGGATATAATGATATCTTTTTGTTAAAATTTATAATGTGTTTTCTTTTATGATTATTGTTAAAGAAAGTGAGAGATAAAGTTACTTTTATAAATATAGATTTATATTTAAAAATATAAAAATTAGTATTAAATAAAGTAAAACTTAAATTATTTTTTATATTATTATTATTTTATTATTTGAAGTATTATAAATTATCTATTTTTATTTTAAAAACTTAATATAATTAGATAACTTAAATTTGATATAATTTTGAAATTAGATATCTATTTTATTTTTGTACGGGGTAAATGAGTTTCATAGGCATACACATGCTTCGTCTATGTGTAATCATACAAGTGAAAACAAGAACGAGAACATTAGAATCAAAGTAGAAGCAGCATCCTTAGGACGGTTTAAATGTGTGAGATATAAATATAAGTCTAATGCGTAAAGAATTTAGATTTAAAAATATATAAAATAGAGAAAGAATAATTAAAAAAATTGAAAGAAAATTATCTGTAAAAAGTTATTAAATAATAAATTAACGAAAGAGTTACTAATGGATCAAATGAAAGAGAATAATTCATGTCAAAGTATTAGGGTTGTCAATGGAGCGGAGGTTTGATTTAAATTTGATGAATTTAATTTGATTTAATATATGGATTGATGATATTTTCATCCGATCTAATAATAATAATTCAATTACTATATGATTGAATATAAATTTAGGGTGATCCGGTCCGTTAATAATCCGATGTGATTGATTTAATATAATGTATAAAATTTAAAATATATATGCTAATATAATATATAAATTAATATAAAATATTACTATAATTATATATATTAGGAATGATATGACAGAATAAATTAAGGATGTCTAGTAGACAAATAGTATAAGAGGTGGATAATTTTAGTTTAGAGTTTTAGGACTTAAAAGTTTTGAATATACTGATATACATGAGTATTGATTGAAGATAGTGAAAAAGAATCGAATAAATCAAATAAATTAAATTAGAAGACAACAACAATAACATATATAAAAGCATGACAACTATAGTAAAATATTTAATGATAAAATGTAGGTATTGGTGGCATTTGATCACCATCATTAATATATATAAGAGTAAGGCCCCTCCCAGACATCATAATTTGATATTTGTTACTACGCAGACATATATATTAATTATATATTTTTTTATATCGGTCAATTTCAGTAATATAAATACTCACACATCGGAATCTCCACCAAGACTCAAACCATGCACCTCCTATTACCAGGAGGAGAGGGATATCACTAAACTAGAAGCCACGTGATTATATATTAATTATATTGATATAAATCATATAAAATATATTAAAAATATATAATATACGTAAATATAAATTATAAATTATAAACTAATTAAATTATATAATATATTTATAAATAATAATATAATTCATACATATAAATATAGTTAAATGGATAATTCGAATTTGATCCAAAATAAATGAAACAAATAGGAATCGACTTGTAAAATATATGAAGAAAATTCGATCTCATCCAAATTTAATAAAAATAAATAAATTACGATATGAAATTTAATTCGATCCGATCTCCGACCGTTACATACCTACCCTGGATTAACATAATTCTATGTATAATTCATATTAATATGCTCCGACTTTATTTGACTGGATTTTAAAAAAATAAAATATTATGATAGGTATTAAACAATTTCTTTTAAATTGTGTTTAATTCTTAATCTTCTTATCATAATATTAGTTAATAAATTTATCATATACAGTTATATATATATTATTGCTATTGTTAATTTAAATATTCAACGAAAAATAATTTCATGTGATTACCTCATGTAATATTTCCTGTGCTGACCTTAAGAACATCATTATTCTGTGTACCAATATATAATATATTATATATTGTGTATATATAGAGTCGATAATGACAGGAGATAATTTATACCACATAAAGCTAAGTGAAAGTCAAAGTCCAAACATATACAGCATCAAACATACTTGTGGATATAAAATACTAAAAAAATAAATGTCAACTTCAACATTTTGTGCACAAATTTACAAATAATTACCCTAGCTTCTGACTTGAAGATTTCCATAACACGAAATTGACTTTCTCTACAACTTGAGTAGGTCTTCGTTGTATTGGAGTGTTGGTGAATACAACATACTAATTCAACTTCTTCAGAAAGAAAAAAAATCCTATAAATAGCTGATTTTTCATTCATTCATTTCACAAACAAAAATATCAAACATCTATCTAAAGAGAGATCAAACAAACCCCATAAATATTTATTAGAAATGAAATTTCCAACTCTTTCAATGTTTTCAATTGCTTTTGTTCTTTTATTCTCAACCTTTTCATTGGCAGCTAGATCAGATTATTCTCATCAAAATTTTGTTCAATGTCTAACCCGCAGCTCAGCTTCAATCTCCAAAGTTATGTATACTTCACAAAACACTTCTTATACATCTGTCTTAGAATTCTCCATTAACAATTTGAGGTTTGCAACTCCTAGTACTCCGAAACCACTAGTTATTGTGAAACCTGTCGACGAATCTCAAATCCAAACTGTCATATATTGTGCGAAGAAGCACAATATCCAAATGAGGATTCGATGTGGAGGACATGATTATGAAGGCCTTTCGTATGTAGCACACGTACCATTTATGTTACTTGATATGATTAATCTTCGTGCTATCAATGTTGATCCTGTATCACGCACTGCATGGGTTGGAGCTGGTGCAACGCTTGGTGAATTGTATTATTACATTGGTCAAAAGAGTGATACACTAGGATTTCCAGCTGGAATTTGGTCAACAGTTGGTGTTTCCGGACTTATTGGTGGTGGAGGCTATGGTACTTTGAGGCGAAAATATGGCCTTGCTGCTGACAATGTAATTGACGCACGGTTGATTGATGTCAATGGTAGAATTCTAGACAGGAAGTCAATGGGAGAAGATTTGTTTTGGGCGATTAGAGGAGGTGGTGCTTCGAGCTTTGGTGTGATTCTTTCATGGAAGTTGAAATTAGTATCTGTTCCAAAAATCGTCACTGTTTTTCAAGTGGAAAGAACGTTAGCGCAGAATGCATCTGAAATATTTTACCACTGGCAAACTATAGCACCAGCACTTCCAAAAGACGTTGAAATCCGAGTGGTAGCCAGCACTATTTTCACAAATTTGCCTAATGCACCTGCTAAAACAGTGCAAGCTGATGATTCTACGAACGTCCAAGGTGAAAAAACAATAAGTATAAGATTTGTAGGGATGTTTCTTGGCCGACAAGATGCACTACTTTCAATGATGAGCAAAAGGTTCCCGCAATTAGGTCTAACCACACAGGACTTGGTACTTGAAGTAAATTACATTCAATCTATTCTCCTTTTCTCTCTTTTCCCTGCTGACGCTTCCCCTGCTAATTTGCTAAATCGAACTGCATATAAAATCAATTTCAAAGCAAAATCAGACTATGTCAACAAGCCAGTCCCAAGAGAAGGCCTTGAAGGCTTGTGGAAAATCCTACTCGAAGCAGAGCCAGGAAGAACTAACTTCCTCATGACTTCGTACGGTGGGAAAATGGCAGAAATTTCAGAATCTTCAATTCCATTTCCTCATAGAGCTGGAATATTGTACATGATGTACATGAGAGTAGCGACTGACGTAGACACAGAAAATGCTTTCAGCTGGATCAGAGGATTATCCAGTTACTTAACCCCGTACGTTACAAAGTCTCCAAGACAAGCATACTTTAACTATAATGATCTTGATCTTGGAGATAACAATCAACATGGTCGTACAAGCTACAAGCAAGCAAGTGAATGGGGAAGAAAATACTTCAAGAATAACTTCGACAGATTGGTTAAAGTGAAATCTATGGTTGATCCTATGAACTTCTTTAGGCATGAGCAAAGCATCCCTCCCTTTTCTTCTTAGAATTCGTATTTTTTTCATTTTTAATAACCAAACCATAAATGTAATATTTGGTTAAATGTGCTTTAGTTTGAGAATTTATGGCTGTAATTATAATTTGGTTACATAACTTCTTTTTAATATATACATCTCATATACAATGTACAAGTTAATAAGTAGATAGAAATAATTCTTGCATATGAGGTAGTTGACAATTAAAGGGCCACATGCAACTTTGATTCTAGCCGCAGCTATCAAAACGTGAAGACACATGTATCATAAACAATCGCTGAAAATCGACTGGTAACAGTGGAAGGTCAGTTTTATTCCTCAAAATGGATTAAAACCGACCAATGGCATCGATCGTTTTTGCCACAATCGATTTTAGCTATAGCTGTCGGATTTATGTAATAAAACAAGCACATTGAGACATCTTTGACATACTGTATACTAATTTTCTCCCTTGAGAGATATGCCGAATCACTTTTTCATGGCGAAACAGTTGGAGGTGGCTCAAGAACGACACCTCTCAATTATGAGGACATTTTGTATCTATTTGAAATGCTGAGAGGGTGCTGTACCACATTATAAAAGCAAGATGAATGCTAGTAATAGTGGTCGACAGCGTGATGAGGAGTTGAACCAAGAAGCATTTGATTTAACAATGTTAGTGTGCCAATATACCCGACGACTAAGAAGCGAGGAGATGGATTTGGGGTGCGTGTCCTGTATGGTGTATTGGCTAAATATTAATATGTGAGCATTTAGGTGCGGTTAGTCCTGTACATTGTATCTGGTAAATAATAATATGTGCGGATTCAGGAGCAGGATAGACATATAAAAAATATTATACATACATATTCGATGTTATATGATGATATCTATGTCATGATTAAACAATTTATATAAATTGAGTCACGGAGATTACTTGATCATTTTATTGAATCTAAAACAAAAAATTATACATTTTTTTAAAAATAATCATTAAAAATATTAATTATTCTTAAATCCGATATATGGGGATCAGGGACATAACATGTGGTAGATGTGATACGTACTCCCGGCATGTTCTCGCACCTGTATCACTGACAATCCGCTACGCCAGTTCTAGGGTAACTGAAGTAGCCTGGCGAGATCAACTCAACATATTGTCATTTGTCATCAAATCCTGGCACTTCAGAAACACTTATAAGCGTAGTGACAAAGGATATGACATGCTGATAAGCTAACCTCACTTACTGGAAGATCAATTACTATGAGATTACTAAGGTGTTTATGAGACTGAATACGGGATACGATAATTTGATGCATGCGCGAATGATTGGGATGAGATCTAACAATCTTGACAGATAGAATAACATGTGATCTGTCTGTGTATTAAATGTTATTAACCAGCTAATACGGTTGGGGCTTTGTTTTCGTAGTTAATGAGTTAAATAAGGAGTGTAATTGTTGTGTGTAACTACTGGATATAACTGAGTTATTCTCTAGTATTGAGCAGGAAATATATATCATAAATCAAGTTTTATCTATTTGTTCTATGCAACTCTGATTGGGACCAACACATGATATCTGAAATTGTTCAATACATTGACAAGGTTCTGTGTACCTATTGTCCCTTGAGCAGATTCACCTTTAGTTATTGGGACTCGGGTACAGAGTGTTGGACACGATACATATCTCGAACTCGATATTTCTAAAATTTAGTAACACAGGACCTGTCCCTTTGAGGATTTATGCGCAGCTATGGGAGAATTGAATTGTAGAAATCCAGTAGGAATTATTGGCCCTGCGCAGCTATGGGACAATTGACGATCGGAGGGCTATACTTGGTCGGACCGAGGTGATTTTTGGATAGCAGCTTTAGAACACATAGGTCTAAAATCTGAATGGTGGAGATCAGATTGGGGATGATTTGATTTTGGTTGTCCAAAGCAGGTTGTTGTTGTTTGATAAAAGTTGGTTTTGTGTTATATATTTTGGTTCATAGAGGATCTCAGATGGCTGAAAGTTGATGCACCGAAGTTTGACGGGTAGATAGTTTTTAATACTTTGGAAGAGAAGAAGTCAGATAAGTTGGAGGAAGTGAATTCGAAGATCTTTAGTAAACACCTAAAGATTTATGGAATAAATTGTCAGGTATTTATACATTGAAGTTGTTGATCAACCTACTTAGTTTGAAGATGGAGTATAATTAAAACTGGACTCTACAATCACAATTTTCTGATCATGGGGTGGACTCACAATCACAATTTTCTACTGCTATTTATGTACATATAAATTGCGCAATTATCATTGTCCACTGTCTGTACAGATAGACTTCACGATCACAACTTTCTAATCTATCCAATTTGCCGATCTATCTAATTTATTAAGGATTGCAAACGATCATAAGGATCCGGGTTGGATTCTATATTTAATTTATTAATTCATAATTTATTCCTATCATCATCATTAATATTTTTAAAATATTTATACTTTTTAACTTAAAATAATAATAAATTTTTATTTTATACAACGTAATTTCTTTTAAAAATTAAACCTTCATGTTATTAATTAAAACAAAAATTCCATGGATGAAATTGATGTTTATTGTCCATCAATTTATTATAACCACAAACTAAAGGATGTAATCTCCTTAACGTAGAGTCATCAGTTCATCTTACTAAGGGTTCATTTTGGGGAGTATTAGGAGGTATGCTTTGCATTAATACGCACTTCATTTCTGCATATGCCAATGTCACGAAATTTAAAAGTTGCCATAATATTTGCTCCTTCATTTGTGAGCTCAAAGTTGTCATATCATCAATAAATATATATTTGTATTATATATATTATATATAAAAAATGTATCTGATATTCTTTCAGTTAAGTAATTATTTGCATTTCGCAAAAAAATGAACATCTTAATTCTTGTAAACTCAATTTTTTTTAAAAAAAAAATATTTTCCACTCATTGTAGCACCTTAGATTGTCTTAAATAAATAATAATTTATCTGAATTAATCTCATTTACCGCATTCTCTATACAGATGCAAGTAATATTTACACATAAACTTACATATACAAGAAGAAAACATAAGAAGTATCTTGTAAAAATCTTACAAGCACAAGTGCACAACTGTATTTGTTCAAATATGATTCGCAAACCATATGTTATGTGTTTTTCTAAGATGTTGTTGCAAATCTAGGTACGAATCATCATAATTACTAAACTCATCAGACAATTCGTCCAACCTCACATTTTTTTTTCTAAATCTAATTCACACTCACATACGTTTACTGTTTAGACCAGATATGACTTCGACTTCTTCATTTGATGAAACAAAAGTAAACTTGAGTTCTGCACAATTCTACAACTTAAGGACATCTTACCAGCAGTGGCCGATCTATGGGGGGGCAAGGGTGGGCACCTGCCCCCCCCCTTAGCTTCCTACTATATATAGAATAGGGGTATACATAACATAAACTTCATTGCAGCGCAGTGGTAAGGCTCCGTTAATGTGTATTGCAAATATGTAAAAAAGTAGTGGGAGAGGCTCGAACCCGGGTAATATCTGTGGTAAGATTTAAGTTACCTCTCCATCCATTAGGCTACTTAAGAGATTATAATAATATTAGGAAAAATATTACTTAAGGTGAAAATTCCCCCCCCCCCAAAACTCAAAATCCTGGATCCGCCACTGCTTACCAGTGTAAGCAGCATTACTGAAAAGCAAATTCCACTTTTTCTTGTAAAGGAAGTAACTCTAAGAGGTCGTTTGGTTGGAGTTTTAATAATCAGGTATTTAAAATTCCTGGGGAGTGGAAATTAAGATAGTTATTTGGTAGAAAAAAATGGATGAAATTTACTTCCTAGGAATTAGAAATTTCTATGAAACGGGGAAGTTACTTAACAACCCTCCCCTTGGTGAGTGTATGGTGAGTGTAACTCCCAGGATTATTTAATTTTCACGTGTAACCAAATAAATTTTCAGATTTCCTACCCACTTGTAATACACATGTATTTCATCTTCCCATACGAATCTACTTCCCACGTCCAACCAAACGACTTCTAATAATTCTAAATGCAAACCGTTAACCAATGTAGTGTGTCGTGTTTGGAAGGCGTTCGTTAGCTGTAACGTGTATATGATTCTACACAGTGAAAGGGTCATGTTATGAATTTAAAATACTAGATTTAGAGTATAACAGAGATTGAGATGATTTGTGTATAGTCAATATATACCTTTAGGGAGCAATGTTTCATATATTATTCAAATATTGTCTCATTATTAATATATAGAGTATAATATCTCGAAAATAATCTCTTCTAAGGTATTAAGATTTTAGGGAAATGAATTACTAATTACTAATCAAGAAATGCACATTGCAAATTAAAGAGGAATACCCTGCAGAGAGAGTGAGTAAAGTAGAAGAGCCATGTTAGGCAGCTAGAGATTCTTTCAGGTGCAAATGATCTCGTTCCATTGGTTCAGATGCTTTGGCAGCTGCTTTATTAGGGTACACACACTATATTTGAGAAATTAATAAGAAAGAAAATTAAATAAAAAAATACAAATACAAATATTTTTATGGTTTGATAAATTGATTATATTATCAAGTAGTATTAATATAGATGAATAGCATTTTATATATTATCCTCATTTATCGGCGTACAACTTATAAAGATTTATTTATATAGTAAGATAATATAAGCACTTACCTAATTGCCCAAACGAAATTAATTAACAAAGTAAATCATAAACTCAAGTCTGCTTCTTCTCAAAAGCTTCATGCAACCTTTTTTTATAAGAATAAGCCTCAATTTCCATCTTATAAAAAAGATTATATTATTTATGATTACACTTGTCAATCTTCATTTTTTCCTTTTCGGTCGTTGCTCCCATTTGCCTAAAACCCTAAGCTCTAGATATCATTGTCTTTTATTCCACTTACCTATCAAATCCTTTTTTTCACCAACTTGAAAACCCACCGACGAAACCATGTAAATATCTTTCTCAAAATCACCACCGGTTGAAGATACAAATCCTCTGTAACCACGATGCTCTGTTTGATTTTAATCACCTTAATCAAAGGAAAAAATATTTATTGAAATCATTTGAACACTTTGTTTTGTATGTGTTACTACCATATTAATTGTAATATATATGCAGCGGGAACTCAATTGTCTAGAAATGAGATCCCTCGAAGATAATTCAATATGATAAAATAACATCTAGCTAGAGTGTATCGAGTACATTAACTGCTAAATAGATTGATACTTGTGTTTTATACATAAGTATGAAACCGAAAAATTTCTAGAGCATATCCCCTAAAAGGCAATAAGGTACATGTTGCAAAGCATGTAAGAGTGTATATTTTTAACGCAATCGAGTCTTTAAGACGAATGGTGTAGAAGCACATCTATAAAGATGTCCAACTAAGTGAATGTCTATATGGTCACATTAGGGTAATAAATTTTTTCTCAATGCATTCGATAAACAAGATTTAGATATGACCATAACATCTCACCCGTAAGGCCCACCTAAGCCACTAATATGCCTTCGTTGAAACCCTAGGTGATATGGTGATGATGAATTGGATAAATATATGCTTGTATTTGTATTTATATTAATGTTGTAGGTTTAAGACATAATATACAAGTTGTATGTGTGCTGTCCAAGAATGCAGTATGTTGTTTAAGTGTCTAGATACAATGTATCTACTGCCGGATTTCTGGATACAAACCCAAGCAGTCCAGGAGGTCAAGCCCAAGTCCAGGAGTGCTATGTACAACTCACGGCAAGAGAATTTCAAAGCTACAAGACTTCTTCAAGCAAATCAGTTGCAAGCGCCTAAATAGTAGGAGTGGAAGTCTTAGGAGTCCTACATATATGTAAGCTTTTCTATCCTTATCTATACAGATATATATACATATAGTGGAGCTATACATTTCAAATATAAAACATGGAGAAAAACTCTTTTATTAATCCCGAAAATCATTTTCTTTAATAGGTTTATTTCGGATTAATACTTATTCAAATAAATGGTTTTATATGATTTTCAATTTCAAATCTATTTGAATAAGTCTCCACTGATTTCGGTTGGGAACAGATTTGAACGTTTCATGCTTTTTCTTCTCAACCAAAACATACTAGCCGTTGGTTTTCTTAAGTATAAAATGCAAACCTTGTTTTGAAAATCAACAACAAGTGTTACACATTTATACAACTCTGTTTTACAAGAATATATCTTTCTCCAAATCAAAAGCTCTGATATATAGTATATATACATATATAGAAAGGAGAGAGAGCACCA
>JAUEJK010182581.1:0-10723 GCA_032274865.1 Eryngium alpinum
TAAGTATAATGAAAAGTATTTTTTTTATCTTTTTATACTTACTATCGTATAAAAGATAAATTTAGAGCTTCAATACTAGTTAAATGTTGTTCATCCCACTTCAGATGATAATATTATGTATAAAAAGGTAAATACAACGATTTCAAGATAATGTACATTTAAGAAGGTTCACAAGAAAGATATTATCTTCATTTTTATATTCAAAATAGTAATTAATATCATAGTCAATATCATAACATACTAAAAGTTTTTTTTACTTTGTATAATAAGATTTCATTCAATAAAATTAATGCATTCTAATATTGTAAAACTTATACAAAATATAGAGTATAAAGAAATTAGGATGAACAGAATTTAACTTTCATCCCCCTACAATGTATACAATCAGACTATATATGGTTATCATTACGTTAGCAATATAAGTTTATATTTTATCCTACTTGTTGTGAAGATTTTTTTATGTCATTGAATTCTGACAGATAATAGTTCTAATATTTATGTTGTAAGTAGTAGTGTTTGAGTATAGACATTATGCCAATCAAGTGTTTAAAAAATATGATGTTGTCGTCTTTTACACTAATTACGGTAGGCAATCTGAATATGATGATCGATGCATTGTTGATAAAATTTTCAAGGATAGATTTGTTATATTTATGTTCATTGTATGTAATAGAGCCGGCTCTACATGTACTGGATCAATGTAAAAAAGGAAGTGTTAGATGAATCTAAGTCGGTACGAATAACTAAATTCGATCGTTGTGGTTATAGAACACGTATTTCTTAAAATGTTTTGGTCGTGAAGAGTATAAGATCGTAACATTTATTGAAGAGAATACTTATTAAATGGCCCTTGAGAATGTTTGTCACCTCCTTAAATGAAACCGAAATATGAATTTCGCATATAAAAAAATTATATTCAATCTTTCCTTATAGTAATTGGTGCTTCAAAGGTACACATTGTTATGAGGCTGTACGTTAGAGATTATGTAAATATTGATGCTATTCAAACATATTTTAAATTTTTTTAAAGGGACATTATGAGCTATATCGGAAAGAAGGATGCACACATGATAGTCGATAGATTTCTAATAAATCTCATATTTTTATTGGGGGTTTTTATTTTCAGTATAAAGTCGATGAAGATGGTCATTTATCGGGATTATCGGGATAAATTTGAAACTAAATTTTCGTATCTTATCCTCAGTTTGTTATATACATATTGAGATTTACACAAACAATAAATCATAACAACTTTAAACTCAATTGATAATTTTAAGTAATTAGTATTAGTATTACTTAATAACCAATTAAATACTTAAAAATCAATCTATAAATATATGTATTCATTTTCATTAAAGTGATTATTTTTTTAAACTTTTTTCGTGAGTAAAATTAAAGGATTCTTAGTTACCAATAGAAATTTCACTTCCAAATATTATAGTTGTCACCGTTTTTGAAGTTTTGATTGTTCTAATTTTGATGCTTTTTATAATTTTATTGTTGCATTTATTTAAATTAACGAGCTTGATTTCATTAATAAAATTCTTTCTCACTTTTGTCTTGAAATACTTTTTTAAGTTAAAATATCAAAATTTGATCCTATATGGGACCAAGTTATACCGATTGTTGTCATATTGTGTAAATCTTTCTTTGTCAGATGCCACTTTCTATTTTATTCATAAAAAAATTAATGTCATCAGAGAATGAGTTAGAAACTCATATAAATGATTTGAATATTCTGATTGCTCGGAATAATCATTTTCTCTCTAAACTCTTATACAATATTTTTCGATTTATATATCACGAAGGCAAAAAAAATGCAATTCAAAGTCTTATTTTCCTACGTGATGTTGACGTATCATTTTACCATAATAAGTTAATCATAATTGGTTTGATGCAGCCACTTCTTTTCCCATTTCCAGGTGAAATAACAAGGAATTTTTTTTAATTTAAGTGCTCTCATCATCGTGAAAAAAGTAAAAATATTCCAACGAACATCAAAGAATGGGACGATCAACAAGTTCTTCCTCCATGCAAATATTGTCAGATAAATCAAGCGATTAATTTTTTAATTTTTAAGAAGAAATGAATTATACTCCTGCTTAATGAGATTATATAATTGTTACTCTTATTATGAAATAAAATGTGTATCAATTGTCTTTCCAGATGCAAAAATAAATAGATGAATTCCATGATCTAAATGCTCCTTATGGATTAGAAACTATGTTTGCTTTGAATGCGAACATTGCAAGCTCATCAGTTTCAATTCTGGTTAAGGTAGCAGTAGAAGTGAGGATAGTTAGAGCAAGGCACATGATAAACACAAATGGTATCCGTTTCGAGTTTATGTTTGCTTATAATATTCCCATCTCATGAAGATGCTTTTTAACTCTCTGTAGTGACCTGATGTAATAACAAGTGCTGAGTAGTACAATTTCTTAAGTTCACATATTTTTAATTATTCTGATTTTATTAAAAGTGTTATCCCATCTTTATTGGAGCATCATTATATCTCCATCACTCCTACAATGAGCCAGAGGAGGGACATGTATCTTTTGTATGCAAAGACTTCCTTTTGTCAAATATTTTACGGTGCACAGTGTCTTACCAAATGCTTGGATGAGAAAGGCTTTCAGGCTTTACAAGTCATATCCAAATGAAACCCATTTTTTAACTTCACATTCGTTTTAAACCTAACATGGTAGCTTACAGCCAATGCAAGTACAATGGCCTTTCTCTAGCATCCTTTCAAGCTATAGATGAGCCATCTAATTCTCCGAAAAAGATCAACTGAAACCCTGCAGGATAGGGAGATTGTAAATGTTGGACAGTAAAAGCAAGCCATGCCTGCCTCAATCCAAATGAGATTGTTTTCATTCTCCCAACATTTACTATGTAGGCACAAACACATTTCTGCCAGCTGGGAATCGTCTTACAGAAGGTGATGGGTTCATCTGTATATTTGAAATATTTTTTTCTAAGCGGGAGGCACTTGCAGTTCACTTTAAAAAGGACTTTAGAGTAAAGAGTTGATAGATTCATACACTAGATCTGCTTTATATGATTGCTTTTGTGATTTTAAATTGTAATTCTTTAATTTCTTTATCTCAGGTAGTCTTTTAAATAAATATTTGTCACTTATAATTTGTGTTAAAAGCTATTGAGTTCCCTAACATTATGTATAAATAAAAGTGACTTTAATTTCTTATAAATTAAAATTCTGTATTAAATTTTTATCAGGTTTTTGGACCACTATGAAAACATCTTTTAAGACTTCTTACTTTTTTGTGATATTTATTTTTTTAATAATAGTAATTTAATATTTTTACATAAATTTAAAATATATACAATAAAATTTAATTAATAAGTTTTTTTTTTATTTATTTAAAATATATTACAAATATTTAATTCTTAATTCTTAAATATTTATATTTATATTTTATCTTTTTTACATACTTTATAATATAAAATAAAATTTACTGCAAAATTAATACTCATAATTTACTAATAATAATAATTATTAAATTATTCTTATAAAAAATAATCAACGTTAAAAGAGATATGCATCAATTTAATATAAATAATAATAAACGATTGTAATTATAATTATCTTTCTCATATAAATATGATGTTATTTTATATTTTCTTCATTTTTAAGACAATCTTATATATTTACCTTGAATGAAATGGGTATTTATAAATTCTACAGTTCTCAGCGGGTGCTGATGGTGGTTGGCCAAGTTAATGTCAACTAAATAAATATATATTCCATATTAATGAGATATACTTCAGAAGTATTATGCATGTTCTTAAGATTAGCATTGCACTTAAAAATCTTCATTATATAAAACTTCATGTCTATCCATGATTCTCACACAAGAGGTGTCACCCGTTGGCACGAGGTTTAAAAAATCACCTCCCTTCTTTCTCTGTGCATGTGACAACTTCAGTTTGAAAATAAGCTCATCTATTTTGGTGGTTAAATGAGGGCAATAGTCATGCAATCTATCTTCCGGGGTTGCCATGATCTTTATGCCACATTCTAAGTAAGAACAAGGGCCATAGTACCTTGTAAGTTGTAAACACCAAATTTTCATTCTCTCGCAAGTGAGACTTTTCCTAATAAGGACAAAACTGTATGTATATATTACTATATACAAGGTCAACTAACAAGCCTGATAATACCTCCGCCGACTACCAAGCATGACAATACATCTGCAGAAGTTGTGGGATTCTAGGAATCGGCATAAGCATTGAAATTGACCCTCAATAGCAACTGCTACTATGTTCACCCAGTGAAATATGTTCATTCAAAGCTACACAAATGACTTATTTGGTTCTAATTTTTAATTAGTTTCATTTCATTTGTATGTAAAATCTGTTTAATCACTCCTCCAATTATGCAACTAACCTACATATTTAACCCAAATGAACATAAACATAAGAATATTAACGTATAACACTCATACATACTTCAGGAAACAAGCACACTTAAATATGAGAAAAAACTTCTAGCAGAGGTTATCCTGCCTAATGATATCGGAGTAACATTTAATGATATTGGCGCTCTGAAAAATATCAAAAGACGATGAAAGAGCTGGTGATGCTTCCATTAAAGAGACATGAGCTTTTTTACAAGGGTTAATTGAGAAAGCAACCATTAATTTTATAATTATATAAATGTAAATTATATATCCCATATTCTTTATATTTGATATATACTTTGTTTAAAATTTGACACATCTATATTTTAGAATAATTTTTTAAAAAAATATTTAGTATTCAATCACTTTTAATATACATGATTATATTATGTCACTATCATATATTAAAATATATTTAATATTTAATACTTAATAATAATAAATATATTTATTTATTAAACAAATACTTAACCTGCCAACCACTAAAGTTGTTAACTATTTTAATATCTATCAATAAATAACTAATATTTACGAGATAAGTCAATCTTTAATAAATTACTAAATCTAAACTTAAGTATCCATAAATACAGTCACCTATATAAATCATTTTTCCAATCAATAATTGTATATTATTTGTTCATAAAATATCTGAACTTTAGAGAAGATGGAGAATACATATGAAGTAACAAGGGTTATTTCTTATTATATACTTTGTTTGAATTTTTTTTCTAATATGAGCTACTATTATATATTGTTCATCTAATTTATATTTTTATAATCATCATAACTTTTGTGTCACGTGCATTTATTCTCCTTTTTTTTGGTTTTATATATACTTTTTTATCAAAATAATTTATATTTCTCATTATAAATTATAAGAAAATATCATGGATATGTCAGATTCATCAAAGAATTTAGCCGCTGAATAACAATTTTACATTGGGAAGAGAAGCAAGTAGAAATCTGCACGGCCTTAGAAAGTTTTTAAATCTATCATCTTGAACAACTCAACTCTATTCAAAATCAGAAACAAAGACTCAAACAAACCGAAAAAGATTTTGTCAAAAAATAACAAGAAATAGTGTTAGAGGCAAAATTAATCAGTGGGGAATATATCTAAGTGAATATTAGTGTCATTTTCTATTAAAAGATTTTATACTATTTTTTCTCCATTACAGTATCTAGTATTTTTATTATACATTTTTTATAAAAAAAATTAAGACGATCGATAAATCAAGGCTTTTCGGTGGATGCACATGATAAGTAATTTTTGAGTTATAATTTTCGAAGGCTTTAATGGTTTTAGATTTATCGACTGAACGGTGATTGAAGATGGTGGATAAAGACCGAAAGAAATCGATTGGGCGACAAAACATGAATATGGATAGGTACTGGTGGCCTTTGACGACCACCATCGGTATTGTATCCTAACTTATATACATATATATTTGTATTGTGTCGTGTCGAGTCGGGGGTCTTATCCGGAAATAGCCTCTCAAGAAATAGGGGCAAGCTGCGTACATCTCACCCTCCCCAGATACTATAATGGTATATACTGGGTACGTTTGGTTTGGTATTATAAGGAGTTTTCAAACATGTCTTGTTGGATCGATTATGCAGCAATAAAGTTCTAACTTTTGTCATCCCTCAAAATGAATCAAATCCGCTCAACTTCCCATTCTCTTCTGATAATCGTAGAATTATTAAGCAAATAATTGGTTCTCTCAAAGATTACAATCGTTACTTATATGGTATGATTTCACAACTGGACAAACAAATATACAAATTCAACATCCAGTTTGATAAAGAGCAGGACGATCTGACAATGCAAGCAAGCGCAATTAAGGATAATATCAGCAAACTTAAAGACAACTTAGACAATTCAGTTGGTCGTCATGTTTAATAAATTAAGAAAATGTACTCCTAGCTACGGAGAATATTTTTTTCAACTTAATTTATCTTTCATTTTAATTTTTGGTTAAGCCACATTTTATTCAGTTAATAATTTTAGCATTTGAGTAAATATATGTCATGGTATTTTTAATAATTTTTTTCCTAAATGTAATATGCAATAATAGATAATGTGTTATATATATGTCTGTATATGAGTATGTTAATAATATATGCGCACTATATATTTATTTATATATAATAATAGAGATATGTTATATATATATATATATATATATATGTGTGTGTGTGTGTGTGTGTGCACATGTGAGTATGAGTATATGCATACTATGTTTATACCTATTTAGTGGTAAAAGATGAGTAGTAGAGGAGTAGTGTACGGTAAATGAAAGAAGTATTATTCGTGTATTCTGAATTTATATTCTGATGTATTTATAATAGTCTGTGATGAAAGGATAAACGACATTTGAAAGCATATCAGATAAAAGATATACAGTTACCTAAATTTATGAAACAAAAATACAAAAGGAATGAAAATACATACAACTTGTGGGTCGAGAAAGATTTAGAAAATAAATAACTGAATTTGAAGAGAAATCTTAGCCAACTAAAAATAAAAAACAGAAATATAAAAGACAATATATGTAGTCAAAATTTTGGTGAAATGATTATAAGCTCTAGATAAGTAAACCTGAGCTAGGATCATTACTGAGAGTTTTTTATTTTAGATAGTCATATAGTGATTCCCATCAATTATATATATATATATATATATACACATACATATACACATTACTACAATTCTGAACTTGCATATTGCTTTTTCTAGCTACTAATATAGTGTTTTAGGTGCTATCTTAGCATGTGTTATGCAAGTAAAAGACAACTAACATAGTGTTCATGTAAACGCTATGTAAGTTTAGTGTTATCTGAATGCATGAGCATTTATATAATGCATTTTAAAGTAATATGCAATTGTTTACTAACATAGCGTACCTGTAAGTGCTATATAAGTCTAGTTATATAAATTTTGGAACAAATATTATTTTTAATATATTTTAGGTCTATATGTAACAGAAGCTTTAAATTTAATAACAAATTCTTCTCAACTATATTTTTTGTAATAATAATACATTTATCTCGAAAACAAGAATGCAATTCCAATAATAATTAATTTATAAATAAAATAAAAGTCAAAATATTCACAACAATCGATAATTCGTTAACAATAAAATTAAAAAAGTATTATAAATAATTTAATTTCGAGGACGAAAGATTACTTTAACATTTTGTCTTTGAAGAAATAATTGTACAAATATTCTTCTTAGTCATTCCATCTCTGACTCTATTTTCATTATAGACAATACCAGTAGTTCCCATTTCACAACGAACTTCAAAATAGATGATGTTATATGCGTATCAACTTACCAAAGAATTGATACTCCTACATTTTAAAATCCATTATCAAATTTAATATATATGCGAAAGATGCTATTATTATTAGATGAGGTAAAAATATATGACACACAAAGGGTCAAGTTAACGCCCATAGTAGTCCCAGACAAGAGCATTCACACCATTGGAACTCTTTACCACTACAAGCTTCTTGTCCTCATATGAACGTGGATTGACCGCATTTTCTACATCATACATATTTGCTTTATCAGGAAGAAGACAAATGAGTACGACGAATCTTTCAATTCATTAGTATTTTAGTTTAACAAGTTATGTAACTAGCCAATAAACTAGGCAACAAACAAGTTGAATTACATTCTCCTATTGGGTAGAAAATCACTTACATACAAGCCATACCCAACCGGAACCAAATTGATTAATATATATCCTTGTTCATATGTGGCCTAAAGCATTCTATTTAATATGCATTAATTAAACTAGGAATGACTTATATGATGCTTCAATGCTTGTCGGATATGATATCATTTTTATTGGTCCATGAACATGGGAATCTAATGAGTAAGAAACTAGGAATCATATTTATTGAATTACGCAAATTGGACTCGCATAAAATAAATAATACCATATCATTTTCTATGAGTTAAATAATCTAATTTGGACAAGTAAAGATAGAATAAATGAGTGAAACAAATAGTAAACTTTAGTAGCTGAAGCTGTAAAATTGAATATTCTGTATGACTTGAGGCATGCAAAATATCAATAAACCTTTTTGTAGTCAAGTACTTATATCTACCGACATAGTAAGAAGCTATATTAATATAATATCTTACTAATGTTCATTCTCAACCGACGTTAGTATAATCAGAAGTATCAAAGCTTACCAATACATATAGAGGTAGCTTTAACTCAATTTTGACAATTATGGATAATAATTAAAGTAATTAAAAAAAATTAAACACTAGTAAAGATCCATTATAATTTCTTCAATTAGGAGACTTAATAAAAAATCTTACATATATTAAAAGAAAATAAGATAATTTATTAGTTATAAATTTAAAATTATTATGCTATAAGAAATTATATATAATAATTTTAGTTTAAGTGATGTAATTTTGTCAGACCGAGAGCTGGAGGTGGTAAAATGGATTAGTGGGTTCGATTCTGGTAGTATTACATAAAATAATTTAGTTTAACTGGTATAATTCTTTATTTTTGTTAGACCGAGAGCTAGAGGTGGTAAAATGGGTTAGTGGATTGGATTCGGGTTGAATTATATCGGATTTGAATTAGATGGATTTGAGTTCAAAATAAATTATTTTTTTTGGGATTAAAAATTATAACCTAATTAATCCAACTTCTATTGAGTCTTGGTTTGACCCGTATGGATAGTTTGTGATGGTTACTTATGCAATGGAAGTGTCATCGATATATTTTTTACACGTAAATTAACTTGAATGAGGTAAAGAGGAAAACAAACATAACACAAAAAATATAATGTCAAAACTTAAACCTACTTTAGCAAAGTAGAAAATAAATCACAAATAAGAAGATAGATGAAAGGAAAGAAATTATAGGATGTACAACAACAACAGTGCTACACAGTCCAACTTTTATAAGTCGACTGTGTAGTCCGAGTGACGTGGAAGCGGGGTAGTGGTAGGTTAAAAAATAAAATTTTATGTTCACGAGGAGGGTCCACTTTTATTTAAACAACACGCTTCCACATCACTCGCATTTTATACTCGGACTATTTTATTCGGACTAAGAAGCATTATTGGTACAACAATTGGCTAAGCTTATCTAATTGCTCAAGGGCAATGATTTATTAAGCGAGCTGACAAAAATACATCTATAAATATATAAATTACATCTTTTCTGAGAAATTCAAGTGGTTGAATCCTAATTAGGTAAGTGATTTTAGATTTTTATATTATAGCTAGTTAATGATATAAATTTCTGAGAAGAATTGAACCTAATGTTCAAGTGGAGCTCAATCAGGAGACTCGGTACGACTTGGTGGCTATATTAGAAGTGACATTCTACACTGGATTCGATAATTTATGAGTATGAGATGGGTGACTCTAGAGCTCTTTCAGAAGTTCTACTCGTGCATATTTAGTAATTAAGCTACAAATAATAAGATTCACAGTATTTTCAGTTCATTTGAGCATTCTAACAAACATTTGATATGCATAACTATATTAAGATTTAAATTTTGAGTAAAATGATCCAAATAAGCCACAATGTATAATCTATCTATATAACAAATAAATATATGTACAAAGCTCATAAAAGGAACAAAGATGTAGAATTTAGGACAAAGCTGTTGAGTGCTATTGGGCCTCTCTCAACCCAAAGCTAGCTTGAAGGATGATGACTTTCCTCACACTTATATTTAAGCACTCAACCCATTCCACAACCGATATGGGGACAACCCAACAATCTCCTCATTCACACATCAAACCTTGGAACACTCATCAAGGACACCAGTGTGTCTTGGAATAATTTTCATCAAAAGGCCATTTGTACCATGTGACCGGGCTCCCCCATGGCCCAACTTGGAGCCTAAATCAGAGACTATTGTAATCTGGGCTATGATACCACTTGCTAGGTGCTATTAGTCTTCCTTAAATGACTCCTTCTGATACTTTGAGATTTCGAAAAAAATAATTACGGGTTATTTAATTAGTAGTCGCTAACAGTATACCATACAGTGCCGGAATCACGGGGGTGGGCAGCTGCCCTTTAGATTCTCTGTATAAATACTCTGTAGTGTATAATCTTAACATTATTTGTTAGTAGCCCAGTGGTAAAAGTGGTACATAACTAGTGAAAGGTCTCATCTTTGATTCGTTTGCCCCTGTTTTGAAGTTCTTTTTTCCTTGATTAAAAAAAAGTGCAAAGAATTGAACCAAGGACCTCTAACTACTATGTCCTAAACTTAGCCCTCCAACCACCGCACCACTTCTATA
>JAUEJK010182685.1:0-10722 GCA_032274865.1 Eryngium alpinum
ATTAAATTTAATAAATACTAAAATTAATATTTTATTAAAATTAATATAATTTTGATTATTATTTAATATAATAAATAATACTTTATTAATTTTATTAAAATATTATTATATTTATTAATATTAAATATTATTTTAATTATAATAATAAATAATATTATATTTTTTAAATTAATATATATTATATATATTAATTTAAAAACTTATAAATATTATTTTACTAAAATTGTAGAAAATAAAATTATGGTTCATGGGAATGAGATTAATACCCACCTCCCCCTTGGGTATCAAAAACCCATACCTTGGGGGTATGAGGTATGGGTATCAAAATCAAAATTCTGCTAACCAAACATTAGGTATGGGTTTAGGTCATTCCAAACTCATACCTGATACCCATACCTTGTGAACCAAACAACCCCTTAATGAGTTGGATATCTATGATAAACAAATCTATACTTAAGCAATTATAGTATTAATTTATTATTTAGTTAGTATTAATATTGGTTAAATTTTCTTAATGATATTTTTGCTCATAGCTCAAAAGAGCAGTATTACTTTTATCATTGGAAAATAATCTTATATATTTTTTAATTTATATTATATCATTTAAATTCTTTTTACCTGTTTAATGCGTTATGATTATATAATTAGATATGTATATTTTATTTATTTTATTTAAATATAAAAATAGAATAATTTCTATTATTTAAAACTAAAAAATTAATATACGTAACTACTGATAAAAAAACAGCTTAAAAGTATCAATCCTCAGTTCAAAGCATCATAATTATTGTAATATTTCTACTTATTTATTTCTCATTAATAAATAATACTCATTTCCACTCCATTTCTTTTTGGTAGTTCATTATTACATATTTAGTTCTAAGAAAATGTTAGAGCATCAGAATTAGATTCCGAATTTATTAGTTGAATATTAAATAATTCTGACTTAATATGTAGGATTGTGGATCCAATTCGTAGTTTTAACTTTATATCTAAAATATCACTTCTTTCATAATTTTGGAGTTAAGTGAAAGAAGCAAAGTGAATATCACAATCAAAAAGACGTCCTGTACTCTTCGGACACATTTTACGTATTTTCAAGTGATTACAGATAAACCAAAACAGAGGAAATAAACAGCATTAGACCTTGTTGTCACAACCTTATTTAACAATCCTATTACTGCAATCTGCAAACTATAAATAACTATATCACTACAACAATAGCGCTTAAATATGACGGACAGAATCCCGTCATTTTTAATTAAATATGACGGACTCCCGTCATATTTAAGTAAAAATGACGGAAAAATGGCCGTCACATTTGGGCTGGTCGTTTTTAGTAAATCCGTCAAATTTAGTAAACAAATATGACGCGGGTCCGTAGTTCTCCGTCAAATTTATATCCGTCGTATACAGTTTCAGCGGGAAATCTGCCGCCCATGTGTTTGGAAATGTTTGTGCATCTTTACTAAATATGACGGGTTCCGTCATATTTAGTTCTCCGTCAAATTTATATCCGTCATATATAGTAGCTGGTCAATGGGCAAATCTGGGACTTATTAAAAATGACGGCTCCCGTCACTTTTAAGAGTGCCGTCACATTTCATCCGTCATATTTAATCACTATTGTTGTAGTATGTTCTTTTTACTGGAGCATAAATGCACACTTTTGGCAACTTTCCATAACTAATATTGGAGAGAAATCATCTTATCTACGGCCTGAATACATATAGTCCCATTGCTGATCAACCTCAATTATATTTCTCTTGTACGCAAATATCGACTTTGGGTACGAGGACTAAGTAGAAGTTAAGGCCTTCTTCATCAACTCAAAAAGCTGAAGTAGCTTCAGCAGTCCACAAAAACTTATCTTTGTGAAGCAATGAGGTTAAAGGCTTAACAATCAATCCATAATCCTCAACAAACTTTCTTAAAATACCATAAAGGCCCAACAGCCCTCTAAGTGCCTTAACTGATATTGGCAAAAGATATTCAACCATGTCTTGTACCATCTTAGGATCCACTTGCACTCCTTTAGTAGTAATACGATGCCCTAAATATCCTGACAGGGTCTGAAACATTTTTACAAATAATTTATACCTTTTCATAACCTCAAGAACTGATTAAAAGTGTTATAAGTGAGACTGCAAATACGTCTGGTATATCGAAATTTCATGAAAAGAAAAACCAGTACATATTTTCTGAGAAAAGCCCAAAACAGTGTTCTTGAGACTCTGAAAGGTAACAGGTGCATTAGCGAGTCCAAAGGCATCACTGTAATTTGTGATGACTTAAATGGTCATCCATCCTCACTTGTTGATAGCCTGTTGTCATGTCCAATTTGTAAAGTAACAATGCCTTATACTCCACAAAAAACCTCCAGCTTCCATCCTTCTTTTGGACACGCAATATAAGGGAAGCATATGTAGATCTAGGCCCTACTGCTCCATTGTTAAGCATCTTAATAATCAGCTTCTCATTTTCATTCTTCTCATCATATGAATACTTACAGGGTGTGTTTGGATTGGGGTTATTGCAGGAAAGGGAAGGGTTGGATAAGAAAGGGAAGCTATGGGTTGAACCACTCCCATGTTTGGTTGAAGACAAAAATGATGAAGGGTTGAACCTCTCCCACGTTTGGTTGTAAGCGTTTAGGGGAGGGAGGTTAGTACAAATTTTAATTAATTGTAATTTAATGTTCTCGGTCGCCTTGACCGGGCTCTTCACTGTATAACTTTTACCCGTTCATAATTTAACTAAATATTTATTATATCAATTAATTATTTAAAATTTAATAATTTAATCTCTTTGTATTCTTAGATTTAAAAAATATGATGATAAAATTTTAGTTTAATTTAATATATTATTTTTTTAATATTTATTTTATTGTCTTAGAAAATTAAAATATTAACTTATTCATTAAAACATTAAAATTAAATAACTATAAAATTATTTATCTTAAAATCTACTACATGAGGGGGAACACTCCACATGGAAGATCCAATACGTATTCCCCGCGTATCCGCACAACCCCGTATTCCCAAAGAGTCCGATTCGCATGGGGTATGTGAATAATCCCTGCTTTTTAGGTGCACAAAATGTATCAAATTCTAAACATTACCGTTGCACTAAGTTTGATCTACTGTAAGAATACTACTAAAAAGTTATTTAAATCGTCGTTGGGTCCAGTGCCCCCACTAGACCCCTTTAGATCCGTCACTGATACTTTCTTCCACTTAACTTGCAAATAAGAATAAAATCACAAGCAAACTATTTTATCTTAGGTATTCTCTATCGAATTTGAATGATGAAAAGATGAGAAATAGGAATTTAAGTGCTGATACACAAACTAAGCTAAAACAAAAACCGATCGATTGAGAATTTTGGATAATCATTTTGAACTTCACCAAAACATAGCATATTCATCAAATTGAACATAATTGTGGCATTTCAATTGAATTATTTGAAATTTTCACCCGAGATTCTTTTAGCCTTTGTTTGGAACTCGGAAAATTTGAGGTAAAATGTTTTACCATGTAAAATGGATTACAAGGAAGTAAAAGTGGGAGTAAAACATTTTATATTAATCTCTAAAATAACAAAGAAATCTACCATTTTACTTCCTATTTTTCTTGTTATCCAAACATAAGAAGTAAAATGAATTACATTGTATTTCATTTTACTCCCAACTTTCCAAGATCCAAACACAGCCTTAATGATCGAACTGAGTGCAAAATAATCCAAAACAAAACAATTGTAGCAGACCTAATGTGTATGATGTATGAAACTACTCTCCAGGTCCAACATATAGTAAAATGACCAAAGTTATACAGCAATGATAAAGACATATTCTATTTATACTATTAACATTAGTCACTTATTGAACAAATAGACTATTACTAAACAACTAGATAGCTAATTAACCACTGCTAATACTTCTTTTGAACTGCCTAACAATTTAGTGTCACTAATAAAGACTAAATACTTGGTCTTCCAAATTAATTAGCTCTTACCGCTCATAAAAAAATATAAACTAATGTAAGACTATAATACTAGGTACTAGGTGGTTACACATGAGTATATAAGTATAATTTCATTACCAGGTGGGTCCATACAAATATATGAGATATGTTACTCGCATACTTTATTTCATCTCAAATTCCAATGCCACATAAATTGATATTGGCCGTCTGGCACATGGATATGGACACTTAGCACTTCAGTTTAATCAAAAAGGCCGTACAAACTTTTTGAAATATAGATACAATCGACACTTGGATAGTAGACACATCCATGAATTTATCTGTCAGAGACACGAAAAATTTATGGGTTTATGTGGATGTATATTTGAGAATCAACGCTCAAATGTATCATGATTGCTCGAAATTGGTTTCTTTTAACTATATTCACTATGACAAGACAAAATTAGTATTATGTTCAATACTTTGTGAGCTCAAGTAGAACAAAATTAAAAGTTACTAAGTGAAGTTTACCATTATAATAATGATATATACTGTACTAGCTACTAACATTTAGTAAAGCAAGATAAGTTCTGAAGAGTAAGCATATCATATAACATTCCGTGTTGATAGAGTATGCAGACATACTTGTTTGCCATTATTGCATTTTATGAGGTAATCCCTTTTTTTTGGTGAAGAGAAGTTGAGATAGATCAACAAAATCTCCTTTTTAATGCTCGTAAACTCCTTCACTTCTACCTCCACTGCCTCCTCTTTTTCCTTTTCCGCATTTTTAGTTTGTTGTTTTAACAAACTAAAATTTGATCCTGCTTTGGATTTATCCTCCATCTCATAGTATGTACTTTCGGCCTTTTCTGTCATCATACATGAGAATATCGAATAGACACAACGTTATATAGCATAGATAATTCTCGAATGATAGATATTCACACCAACATTGGGTAAATGGACTAATTAATCATTGAACTATGTTAAAACTTGCAATTTGGTCATTAGAACCCAAAAAACTTTCAGTCAACTAGGTGAACCAATTATTTCTTTCATATAGGTTGAAGTCGTTAAATGGTTCTGAAAAGTTAACGGAGCGGCGAGCTTTGAAGTGTCATATATGAGCTGGAGGTATGCTGAGGTGGAAATTGAGCATTGGGTATATTGGATATTCGACTCATGGATCCTTTGAACAGATCCGACTCGTTGAACCCACAACACCTTAAAACTACATCCATGTACAAATTAGGTCCCCATTTTTCATTCTCTCTCTTCGTAATCTCTCTCTTCCCAATGGCATCCTCAAGCTCCCATGGTAGCAACTTTAATGAAGAAAAAAGGGTAATTTATAGTGTTCCAAATCAGCGCGTCGAGTGTTGGTGTGGAATGGTAACTTCATGTTGGGCGGTGTCGATGGAAGGAACGACTTATCTCGGCAGGAGTTTTTTTTGTTGTAGTCGGAATAAAATTCAAGCGTTGAACTATAGGTTTTTTAAATGAGTTAGACCCTTAATCTACAGTGAGAGCAAAGGAAGTGATTGGTGACTCGAAAACAGAAGTGAAGTCAAAAGTTAGTGAAAATACAAAGTTGAAGAAGGATTTCAAATTTGCAAAGAGGAAGCTGCTGGTTATGAGAGAGAAATTGAGGATGATGGAGAAGGAAAGGGATGAAGAAGATAACAAAAAAGTGAAGAAAGTAAAGATAATTTGCTGGTTGGAAGGTGACTAAAATGTTGATTAACCAATTAAAAAGTTGTAGTTGGTTTAGACCATCTCCGATGGGAGACCTTTTTCCCGCCTTGATCAGAGTGAAAAGGGGAAGGACAGAGGTTTTCTTAAGTTTTTGCATTGGACAATAGGAGAGAAGGAGGGCGGTAACCTATGCGGAGGGTCTACCCTTTTTATGCTTTCTTACTTATTCTATATGTATAACTATTATATATACATTCACATTTACATTTTAATACAATATATAAATAAATTAAATAAGATATATATTATACAGAAAAATGGGGACAGCGTTATGGAAGATTGCCCAGTTTTTACAAAAGCACTCCTGTGCTTATGTGGCATTGACAGTGGGACCAAATTTCTGGGCAAAGGGCGGAGGCGCTGTGGATGCTCTTAGAGCATGTACAATGCAAAGGGATACATTCCTCATTTAGTGTGCCCTAGATATTTAACACATGAAAAAGTGTTCTCTAAATTGTGTCCTTTATGTATACAGTGCAAGGATAGATTTTTTATATTAAAATACTAATTATTTATTCAAACAAATATATTTCAATGTGTTATTTATTGTAATAAAAACCTTAATTAACTATTTAAAATTATATAATTTTAATTTATATTATATTTAGTTTTTAATTTATTATATTTATTTAGTATAAATTTTAAGAATAAATATATTTATATAATATAACTAAATAAAATTTTTGTGTATTAAATATAAGTGTATAAAATATAGAAAATGAGAACAAACAACTTATATATATTTATAGTACAAATATGTAACGGCTATATTTATTACTTTTTAAAATTAACGATTATATTTATTATTACTATAAATTAACGGTTATAAAATAAAAACTGTAAACAAGACTTAAAGTAGTACAAACGGTTGAATAATATATACAAAAACTTTAGTTTACAAGCAAATGAAAAAAACAACAGAAAAGTTAGTGTGTCCCACGGACACGCTCCCGTCCCCGGACACTTAAAGTTAGTGTGTCCCACGGACACGCTCCCGTCCCCGGACACTTTCATTCATCTGATACAGTGGGGAGAGAAGTGGGCGGGCACTTTCACGCGTCCAAGGCGGAAAGTGTCCACGTGCTCTTAGTGACTAATATTGGCATTTGCACATTACTTAAGTGATATGGCGTACATGTGTCATATACGTGCCTAAGTTACACCTATTATATCAGCTACTAACGTTTTTCGTCAAGCTACCATTAAAAGTTAACGCGTCTTAACGGCGGTAAAAGTTTTTTATTGGTTCAATAACTCGATTGATTAAAATTTGGCATTTAATGACTCAGATGAATTGTTTTTGAATTTATCAAACTGCAAATTTTAACATAATTCAACGAACAATTAGTCCATTTACCCCACGACCATTTATGAAATACAAAATTAATAATGTTTGGTTCATTAGTATTAAAGCATTGTTTATGATCGTTTTAGTTTTAGTAGAGTGCAAGACAAAAGAAACCTGCAGGTGCGTTCCATTAACAATATATGTGTACATATAATGTGTGTGCGTGTTGGGTATGATATTGGCAGGCTAACCTCCAAAATGCGTACATCGGGAAGCGTGCAGAGATTTGAAAGGACTGAAGCTCGTAAACCCATAAAAATTAGAGCTACTACTGGAGTTATGTTTGGAGAGCAAGGATCTTCCCCAAATTAATCTTCTTCCTAAACTTCTCCGTGTCACCCCAAACATCAATTATACTTCACTGTAAAAATTATTAACAGTCGATTAGAAACGTGATTTGCAAATATTATGGACCTCTCTCGGCTTAGGTCATACACAAAACGTAAACACAAAAATTTTATCTATATATATGTTTTTTAACTACTAGTTTTGTGGCCCGTGCAATGCACAGATTATTTTGTTTATATTTTATTTTTTTAAAATATTATTTAAATTATTTTTTGTTTGGTACATTATTAATAATATTTTTTATATTTATAAAAAAATAGTTTTATAAGTGAGGTATATTTCTTAAAATATAATAAAAAAATTAAGTTTTAAAATTTAAAATTTTAAGTTATTTTTAAATTTTAGAATACCATTAAAGGGTTGGATGAAATAAATAATTATTTAAAAAAATAAAATTAAATATATTTTTAATAAAATAATAAAATGAACACACAAATAATAATTTAATTAAAAAATATGATAAATAAGTATAAATATTAATATATATACTTTAATTTAGATAATAAATGGAATATTATTTTCTTATATTTTATTAAAAAATAAAAATTTGGTTAAAAGAGTATTAATAGAATCTGAAGAGAATATTTAACCTACAATAGGTTTCTTTATTTCGTAAAAGTGTATTATTTATTAAAACTAATAAATTAATTATTATAGAAATAAAATTTTAATTTATAATTTTAAATATTTGTTTATTAAAAATTATTTTTTATTATTTTATTATATATTAACTGTAATTTATTAGTCTATTTATATATGGTGTTTAAATTATTATTTTTTTCTAATAACTATAATTAGGATATTAGTTTTTTGTATTTTTGTAATAATAATAAACTTTTTACGGTATAAAAATAATAAGTTTATAATTTTTTGTGATGAAATTAATTTTTATTTTTAAATTAGAATTAATAGGAACTAATGATTGTATAAATCTCCGTAATAATTTTATTTTTTGAAGTAAAAGTTAACAGATTTTCGATAACAATTATAGTTTTTTCAGTAATTTTATATTTTAGAAAATAAATGTCTAGAGGAAAAATATTTTTGAGGGTATTGTGCTAAATTGGATTAAGTTAAATACTATTACAATAAATATAAATTAAATAGAGTGCTGAAAAAAGCTGGAGTTGTTATAAGTAGACAAAACTTGTCCAACAGAACACAATGTTTGTGGCATTGTAATATTAGTTTCCTACATCTAATGTATTTCATCTACAGAGTGCTTACATATATGCCATGAGTGAATGATAAAAAAAAATTCTTATATTATGAATCCATAGCAACTTGATCGGACCTAAGCTTTAATTGTACATGAGTTGCATCAGCAATTTGATCGGACCTAAGCTCTGCTTATTGCATAAACTTTACCGATTAATTCTTTTAACCAATTAGTATGTGCAAGACATTGATTGAAAACATAAATAAAATGATTATATCGTCTGAAAATATAAATAGATTACGTACCTGAAAATTTAATATGCCTGAAAGTAATTGAAACTCGAATTGAATTGTATTAGATGGAGGTTTTGAGAGGAAGGAGATGTAGGGTTTGAGATGTAGAGGTCGACTTGATTTAGATTTTGTAATTAATTTTTTTTTTATTTTTTAGCTTTATATATTATAGGTTTATATGATAATTTTTTAAATCAGAATTAAATTATTTATGACTATACCAAAACCACAATAGGTCCCTTACGCTTATTATATATATGATATAATGAGTTGGATATCTATTGTAAATAGATTTATAATCTTTATATTTATCATTTATCATAATATAAATAGACAAGCTACTTTTAATTTAATACTTAAGAGCTTATAATTTTATTTTATCACATTTATTTAGTATTAATATTTATTATTTAAATTTTATTAATGACATTTTTACTGATAATTCAAAAGAACGGTATTACTTTTATCCTCAAAGAATAATATTATATATATATTTTTTTTAATTTATATTATATCACTTAAACTTTTCTTTTACCTGTTTAATGCGTTATGACTATATAATTAGATATAGATATTTAGTTTATTTTTAATATAAAATAAAAATATTATTTTATTATTTATAAAATAAAAATTAATTTACGCCTCCCCTTATCGAAGCCACTGTTATGGGACACAATAGTTTAAAAAAGTTAACTGAAAGAAACGAACATATCAGAATGACTCCTTCCAGACACATTTTAGTATTTTAAGTACGTAAAAGAAGTCAATGATAACATGTGCAAAGAATACCTGCCTTACTTATCAATCTTATGACTGGAATCTGCAAACTATAAATAACTATATGTTTTTTTACTGGAATATAAATGCACACTTTTGGCAACTCTCCATACAACTAATATGGGAGAGAAATCATCTTATCCACGGCCTGAATTCATATAGTCCCATTGCTGAACAACCTCAATTATATTTCTCTTGTACACAAATATCGACTTTGGGTACGAGTACCCACAAAAGTGGTTCGACTCCATCATAGTATCAAAATCTTTCACTATATCCTCTGCAATATCACCCCCAAAGAAAGGAAATTGCTCAGTCTCAAGTGTAGGATAATTTGTTTTCCTAACAACTCTTCCATCTCGATCAAAGGCTGTAAGATTATAAGGACTTGGTGGGTTCGCATCATACTTATCGTACCTGCAACTAAACAATTCGACTCTATCTGTGTACCCATCCAGAAGCTGTACAAACCAGGGCACATCTGCAAAATATTCTTCCCCATGTGGTTTATAAGTGATCTGGATCACTTCAAACTCTTTTTCCGTACCCTTAAATTCGATGTATCTTTCTTTCAACTTTTGTAAGATATCGGTAGGTCCACTGGACCAGCCATATAAAATTATGACTCTCTTACCAGCAAGTTGAGTGAACTGAACATATAATAAGACAAGTTAACAATTAGATAAGATCTGGAAAACAGTGTATCCCACAGATTAGTCATGAACAACATGACATCTGTAACTTGCTTTTCAAACTGCAATTAATTGAGAAGTAAGACAGGTAAAAATAGGAACCAGAATGTCAAAAGCACTGTTTTGATCCCATAGCATCTCCAGCTTTAGTTCCTTATATTCTTCGGTTAGTAACTTGGCAACTCTCTCACGGGAGAATGGGTACGCTGGTATCTTAAACGTCCACAAGATGTAGTCACCAAACGGTTCGATAAATTCCATATGAGGCCCAATAACAATTAGCGTAAAGTCCCGACCATCCCAATCACAATCCCAGGGATAATGTAAAATTCGTTTCAACTTCTTAAAATTCAAGTCTCTGAAAGGAAGAGCCAACCAAGGCATA
>JAUEJK010182794.1:0-10722 GCA_032274865.1 Eryngium alpinum
GGTTGACGACGATAAAAGAAAATAATATAGAAACTCAATTAAAAGAATAAATATGTATTAACACCACATGTGCGTAAATAGAGAATAACACTACAGAAATTGAACACAATTTAACATATTTAAGCCAAGTAAGCTTCGGTAGATAAGAAGATTTTTTGGTTACTGGAATTTTTTCAGCAATTCCATATTAATTAAGTCAAATTTGTAAATAAAAATCATAGAGTCAACCATTAACGTATATATTCAACAACACTCCAAAGATAAATAGGGAAGGGAAATCTGAGAAGAGAATTGAAATTTTACCTTATTAACAATAAAAATCTCTTCATCGCTATTATCTACTTCAAAGTCAAAAGAGTATAGATATAAAAATTTAAAATAAAATTTAAAATTTTTATAAATGAATATCTATTGGCTCGCGAATTATCCATTAACTAATCAGTTTACGGGGTGAAACAATCCATTTATTAAAAAAGATGGGATGGAGCGAATCATTTAATAAATGGGATGCGGGGATTCGCTCTGCAAATTGAAACTATCCGCCTCATCCCTAACATGCATCTAATTCGTGGGTAAAACACGAATTTATTAAATTTTATTTATATATATATATAATATTATTTTAATTTAAAATAAAATTTTATTATAATATTAAAATTAACTTTTTATTTTAGTGAGAGTTAAATACTAATTTTTATTTAATTAAAATAATTATTAAAAACTATAAATATTTAATTTAATATATAATATATGAATAATATTTATTATAAAATATAAAGGAAAAATGAATAATATTTAATTATATATAATATATATTTTTATTTATATATATTTAAAACTCTATAACAAATTAAATATAATAAAATTTTAGTTATACAATAATTTAATATAAAGAAAAAGTTAAATTAAAGCAAAATAATTATAATTTAATTATAATTATAATTATAATATAATTTTTATTTAATTAAAAATAATATTTTAAAAATATATAAATTAAATAAATAAATAATAAATATTAAAAAGAACTTCATATCTAAATTGGATGAACATTTTACATTTGATTAGAGGACTATTTATTTTTAAGTACAACATATATAAATTTCTTATTATCAAATTTATAATAAAGAGTTTATTATTATAATATTATTTTAATTTTATATTTATTATATATTCAAATTAATTTTTATTTTCAAATATGAACACTCATATATAGAATCCTAAAAGAATATGTCGATGGACCGAATTTATCGGTCCAGAATTAGATCGGATCAAATATATTCGATTCTATAAATTTTAATATTTTATATTTAATTTAGTTCGGTCTAAAATTCGAAAATAACCTATCTAAATTAAATAAATATAATTTTATATAAAATTATTTATAATATATATATATATATATATTATAATTTTATTAATAGAAAATTAATAATTTACTTAAAATATTTGAAGATTTCACAATTTTTCTTTTAAATACATATTTCAAAATTCTAAATTTAATTATTAAAATATATTTTTTTTGATTAAATTTTAATTTCATATTTATGGTGATATTTTTATTACACAAAATCTTATATTTATTTTTTTCTATTAAAAATATTAATTTTTTATTTATTAATTAATTAAATTTATTTAAAATATTAATAAATTTATATAATTATTGTTATTTTTGGATTTTTCATATGTCTGTATCGGTCGGTTCCGATTTGGTCCATTTTTTGTAGGTCTGATCCGATCCAAAGACCGAATATATTCGATCCGGTCCACAGTCCAAGAAAATGTATAAATTAGTGTTCAGTTCGGTTCGATTCGGTCTGACCGAATCTGATTTTAACCTTGCATCCCTACTTTCGGGTGATGCACAGTATCGTGTGATATATTAATAAATTTATTATTATTATTAATTAATTTTATATATTTGATTATAATTAGAATTAATAATAATAAAATTATAATAATTATATATATATATATATATATATATAATTTTATATTTTATTTTAATAAAATATATATAATTAATATAATATACTATTAAGAAATTTTTTAATTAAGGATACAGAAAATACAGATCTAAATATAGATATAAAATAAAACTACTTTATGTAATGTATTAAATATAAATAAAATATAATTTTATGTTATATTTTTCATAATTATTAAATTTAAAAATTTTATTAAATATAAAATTATATTATCCTACTTTAAATTTAATTATTAAAAAATATATGTATTTTAATCTAAAAAATTATCCTTTGGACGTTTCCCACGGTATGACAGTTGTCTTTTGATAATACTCGTCGGTTTGTATATGGTCATGATATTTAGGGCGTTGAGGAGCCTCAAATGCCCAATCATATAAAAAATGAAGAGTATAATTTATTAATTATATATTTTTATCTTTCATACATTATATAGTTATTATTAGTGTACTGTCTGTTTTTAATTTTTTTTAATTAGTTTTATTATTGGAAATGTTGACATTTAAGTTTAAAATTTTAAACCTGTAATACTTAAATTTATAAATTTAGCGTTAGGACTTTTAAATTTTATAGGTAGAGATGTAATCTCTTTTGATGTGCCGTCGGATGATCTTATGGAGATCATCAACTATGACAACAACAAGAACTTAGTTTTGATCCACAACAATGGGTTTTGGGATGAAGTGCAACAACAAATCCAAGAACATGAGCAACATAATGAAGCCGAAAATAACAACATTTGGCTAAATGGAGCATGGAGTGATCCTATATGGAATGCAGCGCTTGCAAATGGGAACCAAAATAATGAGAATGAAATCAATGGCTGGAACCTGATTGAGCACGGAGAGGAAATTGATGAAGTGGTTGATGAAGTGGGTAATGTTCAGGTGCAAGGAGATCAATTACAGGAAGGGATCATGCCATTGAATAATGCAGCTGGTGAAGATGATGACATTGATGAAGTTGAAGTTATGGATGTCGGGCCAGGTTTGGATGATGATATGATGGGCTAATGTCTTGGGCTTGGATCTATTCAGTATTGTCTCTTTTGTGAATTTTGTGAATGCATTCTTTTGTTGGGCTGAGTAGAATTCCCATGTGGGCTGAGTTTGGGTCTATTAAATCTTTGGTTAGGTTATGGGTTTAGTCTAGTCTTTTGCTCTTTCTGATATCAAACATTTGATTGAATTACGTTTGATGTAAGCACCGTTATGGCTTTTTATATAAATTTAGCCTATTAAAAAAAGAATTCGAAAAATTAAGATTCTTAGAATTAAATTTTAAATTTATAAAAAAATAGTATTTTACAAGTATACAGTTGAGGAATTAAAAAAATTAGAATTTAAAAGGTTAGGATTCTGAGATCTACCATTTCGAGACTTTAAAGATTTAGAATTTATGAACTTATGAATTTAAAGTTTAACACTGTTGATATAGGAAGTCACGCCTTCCTACAACCCTTAATACATGGGTCCATACATGCATTGTAGGAAATTAGGAACTACTCCCAGGCATGTCTGGTAAATGTCCTCTCGGGCACATGGTCTCTGAACACTTATCTAACCATAGTATTTACCCACATGATTATTCCCTTAAATACAGGATAATAACGGAATACATGGATATATAAAAATAATTACCATCAATTATCTAATAATGATAATACCAACTATTTGATGTTTATCCATATCTACTTTAACTACTAGAAGAGTCAGTTTCCCATTATGATTCTACCTCCAGCCACTATAAATAGGTCACTACTAGCCCTAATACCAGGTTCCAACACTTATCAACATACACGCACACACTCTCATATTACCCTAATTATATTTGCAACCCTCACTGATTATCACACCGGAGGTGAATCGTGGAGACTTCTCCCCGTATTCATTCTTTTGCAGGTTTCTCGGAGCTCTGTCTTGAAGGGACGAAAATCTGCATCAACAAATACTTTAATATTTAGGATTTTTAGGAGTTAGAGCTAGTATAATTTTAAGGTTAAAGATTTGGAATTTTAAAAATATTAAAATTTTGAATTTTAAATTCTAAAATTTAGAGGTTTAACTCTTTCTAAGTTTTCAGAGTATTAGAATCAAGAGTATTATAACCATTGAGTTTAAGGTTTTGAATTTAATTTTTTAATATTTTTAACTATTAATATTTAATATAAATGAGTTTTATATTTTTATTTTAGTATTTAAATTTAATATTTAATCGTTGAAGTTCAATTTTGTCGGGTCTGGGCTTCGAGCTTATCTGCAAAAGGAAATGAGTGCGATGAATTTTTTCTCCGATTTATCTTTGACGTGAGAGTAAGTAAACTTATAAAATAAAAGATAACAGTATAGAATATGTGTGATATGTGTTTAGAAAATTATGAACGAATAATACCTTCTTTACTTACTCATTTGTATGAAGGCAGATGATGGAATTATCAGTCCCTAAAGATAAAATCAGTTTATTATGATAATTCAAAGATTGTTGCAACCACCTATATACATTCCTCATCATGTTAGGATTATGTGTATGGTGTGTTGATGATATGGTGTGTTGATGATGTGGATATTTATCACGTGGATATGCCAGTCTTCTAGAAGGTCTGACCCGAATAGGCTGGACCACTCGAGCCTGGTAAGACTTCATCTGTTTCTTTTGAGGGGCTGACACCTATGGGCATGCTATCACCTTTTTAATGTCTGATCTATAATATACTTGGTGCCATAAGGTGACACAATAGGCTGGTGGGTTGACCCATATTAGAGCATTCATAATAGACTTGTGGCCATCAGGCAATTCAATAGACTGATGGGCTGATCCATATAAGACTTGGTATAGTAAAATCTCTATAAATTAATAATGTCGGGATCAGATAATTTTATTAATTTATAGAGGTTATTAATTTATAGAGGTAGAAAATACACTATGTCTAGTGTAGTTGGGACCGAAAAAATTTATTAATTAATAGAGGTTATCAACGAATCGAGTATTAGTTTATAGAGGTTTAACTGTACTTGTGGGCTGATGCATATAGACCTGATGCTGATGAGCTAATATGTATCAGACCAGGTGTTAATGGACTGGTCCATATTAGACCTGGTGTTATTAGGTAATCCAATAGGCTGATACGCTAATAACCATATCATCAACTTGTCCCCAAGTATGGCGGAGCCTCCAAGTCTGACATACTTTCGTTTGCAAACTCGATCATGTCAAGTAACTTTAAGCTCGACTTTTCCAGCTTTGAATAATTTTTTACATGTATTGGTGGCATCTTTTTAGGCTTTTCCAGCCCCTTTTGATTTGCATAAGCTGAAGTTAGTTGTCATTCGTAATTTACCTTAATCTGATTTCAGTTGTTTATATTCATTCATTCACCCGTTTCACCACGTCATTTACTACATGGGAGTGGCAGAACATTCTAGTCATCATTGTTATTATGCCGAAGGGCTTGGGGAACTAGCTCATGTCTTTCACTAGTTTACTTAGCCTTTGGTTAAGTATTTTATCTTCAGGGCGAACTTTTGCTCATTAGCTGGGCAGTCCAATACAGGAACACTTTACGGCCGTCTCGAGTCATTATGGGCTGAATGTATCAGCCCGTTTGTTTGAGTGTTCATCTGATTAGCTCACCTTTGGAAATAGACAGAGACGTTCAAGACTTATCTTTCGTTGTCTAGTCAAGACAAGATCAGCCATGTAATCTCTTGAATATCAGGTCATGTCTGGTCTTCGTATCTGCTCGGACCATTCAATCATTCCTTTTGTCACAAGATATTTATGTCGAGTGATATTTTTGCTCAATTATAAATGTTCAAGTTGGGCATTATTCTATTACGCCACTATTAGGTTTTCATGTTATCTTATTTTTCGCTTTGGTGCCATTTAGGTACCCGACCGAAATGATTTAATGAAATATTTTAAAACTTGATATTATTTGATGTGCACACGTAAAATGCCCTTAGGCTTTATTGCCACCTTTTTATTCAAGAGTTGTACCTGGTTAGTGCCTTGGTCAATTTATAAATTTTTATTTTAGTTTGGCCACCTAAGGACCCGACTATGCTCAATAACTTTGTTAAGTTGTGAAAAGTGCCGACCAAGCCAGGCTTAACTCATTTTTGCTTTGATACTGAACAATTTGGGCCTTAACCCTAAAGACTTGACAATGAGGCACTAAGTCTTTTCGTGTTGTTGTCTGTATCGGCCATCAGGTCTGGTGTTTCCTCTCTAGATGGCTGCTGGTACCTGACCCCTTAGCATCGGTTGACTAAATTGGGTTGAGACTGCTTTATCTAATGTAGTGTTCGTCTGGTGTGTACCATCACTAGTGAGGTTAATTTCCCCGTATATTGTCACTAGCATATTAGTTTCATCTGATGTATATTATCACCAAGTTGATAGACTATTTTCCTGAACTGAGTTATTGTAGGGTCAAGTGGCTATTGAGCTAGTTATATCAGTATATCTATTCTTCCAGAATAAATATGCTCCTTCAGAATTATTATCGGGTTAGATGAGTTTGCTTTATGATATATCATGTCCGGGAGTGGTGGGGATATTCACATATGAATTTCTCGATAGTCATTTGACATATATCCTCTTACTTTTGCCTGATCTGACTTAATTACGCTCAAATGGAGAATTTTTTTACCTATCAATGAGCTTTATCAAGACAATTTTTTTTTTTTTTTTTTATGAGCTTTATCAAGACAATTATGTTGCCCAAATATGTTTCTCCTTTGCTAAATAAGGTCATAGTGTCTTCCAATGCTGCACAATTTCCTAAGTTGAATGATTGTTAGGCTAATTGAGACCATAGTTTCCGCCCATGCTGAGTAATGCTCTAGGTTGAATGACTCTGCCCAAGCTAAGTAATGCCCCAGGATGAATGATTATACGCTGAGTTGGTTGAAAGAATCCTTAGCAAAATAATTTTTGGGTGATTGATGTTATAGTTTCTGCCCAAGCTGAGTAATGCCCTAGGCTAAATGATTCTGCCAAAGCTGAGCAATAACCTAAGATGAAAGATTCATATGCTGATTGATATATTTAAATGAATTTAAATATATTGGAGGGAATTTTCCCACCCCATTAGTAAAATTGACAGTTCGTCAAGTTTAAACTTTTTTTTTTTTTTTTTATATATAATTTTAACTTAAAAACCTAGACAAAACTAGAAACGATATAAAAAATGTTTAAAAACTTATTAATCATATATGTTTATGTTGAAATAGTTTATTTATTAAATATTAATTTAAATATTTAAAATAAATTTTAAATAATATAATAAGAATTTAATTTTTAAAAACTAGAATGAATTATCAAATAAACACTATAAATTTTTTAATTAACTAATTTATAAGATAAATGTTGTAGTAGTTTGTTTTAGTAGCTTGTAAGTTATTAAGATTTTTGTTAATAATAACTTACAAGCCTTATTAATAACACAAAAATCTTATTTTAATTCAGAATTATAACCGATATAAAAATATATATCTAATATTTTTAGAATTTTATACTTATTTATTTATTTTAGACAATAATATTTATAAATGAAAAGATAAATGTGACTAAAAGATTATAAATTTTATATTTAAAATAATAATTAAATTAATAAATACTGATAGATTTAATAAATAAAAAAACCAACCAAAAGCTGGGGAATATATATAGAATACTAAGTGGTCGTTTGGTTGGACTTCTACTTTCTAGGTATTTGAAATTACTGGGAAGTGGAAAATAAAAAGTTGTTTGGTAGCTAAAAAAGTGAAGGAACTTACTTCCTGGGAATTTCTAATGCCCTCATTTTGGGGGAAGTTACTCACCCACCCCTCCCATGGTGAGTAGAACTTCCCATAGGAATTTACTTCCCATATTCAACCAAACAATTTTTTATAATTCCTAGGTATTTAGAATGCATGTCAACTTATACTTCCTATGGATATCTACTTCCCATGATGAACCAAACAAGCACTAAGTAGCTGAAAATATTTTATCAATATTTATTTAATATTTAATATAATTGTAAAAATAAAACATTACGTGACCGATTTTGACTCTTCCTATACTCCACTTACTCTTCCTATAGTCCACTTACCCGTACGCTTTCCCACCTCCCTTGGCTAATTAGAAAAATTGAGAAATTGAGATTATAGTTGCAGGGATAGAACTATAATGATGAAGGTGATTATTAACAATTTAATAGCTATGCTAGAGACATGTTTATTGGAAACATTAGCAATGATAACATAATGGCTGCTTGTTCGGTTGTGGTTGGAATTGTGCTCGGAATTATGCTCGGAATATTGACGTTGGTTAAACAAATGGCCGGCAAAATGGTATCTGTTCTTCCTCCCTTACTATCAAATTTCTTTCCTTGGTATCTTTTAATTTAATAATAATTACCTAGAATATGTCTATTTGATTTCCATTGTGAATTATTTGTCTCTATGCATATGTTACTCAATCACTTTACCTTCTGAATTTTTTATCAATTATAAACTATTTTAGTCTCATAGCTATATTTGACAAAGTGTGGGGGGTAGGACTTTGAGCTTCAGATAATTCGGGCGTGGGATTGTAAAATTGTATTTGGTATGTTCTACTGCTTCCTCATTCCCTATTAATCAATGAGATAATGTGTAACTTTAAAACATAAAAGCTCCATCATATGTACTTTCTAACTATACCAGGAGTAGTTGAAGTTGAATATGTCCCAAAAGTCCTACTATGCAAGAACTACTGTCGTTTCTTTTGTGGTTTGGCAAACACTTGAATGAACGTTAATCATCTGTACTTATATATTACTTATAACAGAGGGGACAGCATTGCATCACTATGAATCCTTATTGCTATATCACATATTGTTTTATTAGATGAGTAAGCTTGAAAGCCTGTCAAATTTTGGTTGTCTCATATTTCAAGCTTCCAGTTTCTAAGACAATTTCTATATATATGGATGTAATTGTTGTTATGTTCTAACTGTATATCTCCAAAACCATCACCCAATATATACACTCAAATTCTGTTGTCTTAGTTGCCCAGTACTCCTTCAATATTAGAACACAAATATAAACACAGACATTAGTGTTACTATATCTGGACATTTTTGTTGAGCTATATGCAACTCGAAAGTATAACTTGTATTAGGAACATGCACTATGCCAATAAATCTCTCAACTACACTTCTCTTTTTATTCACATACCTTAAAATAACAATCATCTGTTCTTTCACAGATATATCGCGAGATTCATTAATCAAAACAGCAAAGGATTCAGCCTCCAACTCATGAATAATATGTTTAAGAGTTTCGACCACATAAGCATTGATAATGTCATGTTGTATATCAGGGGATGTTACTTTAAAATTACATGGAGCATTTTTTCCAACAACAACATCAATTTTCTTGTTATGCGCATCTAGAAATTTCAAAACCTCAAGAAAATTACCCTGATGTACGGATTCATCGGATTCATTATGACCACGTAAAGCAAGACCTTGCCTTAAAAGAAATCGAACACAATCTATTGAGGCAGTCAGACGGAGTCGATATTCATTTCTGATGAGCTCGGAGCCTATTGAAAGTCACATCAATGTGTTGGTCTTGTTTCATCAAATTTTCACATTTCTTTCTCGCTTGATTATGTGCACTGTTAGGACCTCCTACATGGATATCTAATCTATCTTTTTTGTTCCAAGTGTTAAAACCTTCTTTCACAAAAGAATCTCCCCCTGCTTGTTTTCTGACATTAGACTTAAAAAGGTAGCAACACAAACAAAAGACAGTTTCTTTTTCCTTGCTAACTCTAACCAATATTCATATTCCTTGAACAATTTAGGATTCAAACGACGCTCTAAATTCCCAATTTTTTGTTTCTTAAAATTGTGATTTTTTGGTTGACATGCCCCTTTCTGTAAATATGTTCTCCTCACTTTATCTCTAATATTTGGGTGATATTCTGAAATAGGAATTCTCAAACCAGGATCAGTACCAGATTCAATTTCTTCAATAATTTTTTTTTCTTTAATTACAAAGGCATCCATCAAATACCTAATTCAAAAATAGTAAATACAAATATATAGAATCAAACAAAGATAAGTTTATCTATCAATTCATCACACAAATTTATCAATTAGATAAATATAAATTATTCATCACAATCACAAACCAAAAAATTTAAATCATGAATCATGACTTCATAGAACAAAGATACAAAGAATTACCTTTATTAGTGATATTACTCAAATAAGAGATGAAATCAGGAAGATAAAGAGATGTGAAGAGATGAAGTGGTACTATTACTTAGATGGGGGAATGATTCAGTTTATCGCCATTTTCCGACTCTATTCTCGAAGCTTTTTTTCTACTCTTTTAACTGTAGATTTATGTTTAAATGAAGAAAATAGATTTTTATAGTAAAGTAAACTACTGATATACACAATATTAATAGGAGGGGTATTATTATATGGGCCAAATTCTAACGGGCCAAATATTTGGAATTCAAATTTTTTTGATGAAACGAGTTAGTGGGTTAAAAATATTTTTAATGGGGTCAAAGTTATTTTTACATGGGGTCAAAAATATTTGTATAAATAAAAAATACATTTATACCTTATTATAAAAGCAGAACCCATGTATAATTGGTCGTTGTCGTCGTTGTCACCCCTTAATTAATATTTATTAAGTAATTTGATATTTAAAAACTAAATCATAATTTTAATTAAATAAGAAGTAATGTC
>JAUEJK010182903.1:0-17140 GCA_032274865.1 Eryngium alpinum
TTCACTTGGGCAGACGTCTGGGAGATCGTGGAGGACCATCGCCGTCCGGTTGTAAATCAATATGGAAGTTCAAATCTCCAGGCTTACTTCGACATAATCAAAATCTTCAATCGTGGAGCTGTATGTATACTCTGTGTCTCCGTCTCTCTCAATATCAATAATAAAAATAGGATCTATAAATTTAATTAGGCTTTAATACTGTTTAGCCCTCTTAGTTTGTCACATGAACACATAAAACTTGTTACTTTTTTTCTATATCATTCAACCCTCTTAGTTACCAATTTAGACATATACTCAGGCAAGAGTGTGATTCACTTTCCCGTTTCGAGAGTGGCCACATCGGTGCTCCGTTTTTTGCTCTGTTTTATGGAGTATTGTGGAGTGGGCATATAGTTGGCAAATTATATTAAATGCTTGGGGTTGTGCGCATTTTCTTATTGACTGAAGAAGATTTTTAGCTTCTGACTTCTGCAAATGTTGAGGCTATTAATGTTTTCCTTATGGAGGCTAGAAATTATAGTATCCCTGAAGTTCACGAGCTCAAGGTTAAATTGATTGCTGGAATTCTCAAACTTTTGCCAAACTGAAACGGAGAACTCCAAATGGAAGTCTCTTGATCGTTATCTTACATGTACACTAGGGTAGTTTATCCAAAAGAGGGGTATGCAACTAATAGAAAATAAAAAGATGCCCAAATTGGTTATACCTTGTTGTGAGATTAGCAAATGTCTAACTGCATAATTTCTGAGTATAGGTAATCTATAGAAGTAACTACATCTGGAAATGTTATATCTCATATATGTTATTATATACTTAGTTTGCTCTGCTTTGGTAATGAAATTCAAGTTTTAGTTGTTGGTACCAACTTCACTTGTATTTTGCTTAGAAATCAGACTACTTGTGGAGAAAATAAGTAGGTATTAACTTGAAAAGACGTAGACAAGAATAAGTTGAACACTTTTACCATATTAGATCATCACTCATGCATCCGGTGAGATTTGTTCACTTATGCTTGAAGCAATTACATTATTGAGGTAGCCATATTTTTCCCCATTCTCCTCTATTGTGGGATTGTCGAAATATAATCGGTAACCGGTCGTATGTACTCTTTACTTTGGGCAAGGTAATATATAAACTTGTTAACCAGGTAACCGACCTATTCTATCTAATTCGTTTAAAATCATTTCTTTCATGCATAGTTCTTATGATATTTTCAACTTTGATGTAACTTCAAATTCTGGTCACTGATGAGATTGACAACAAGCTTATCCACTTATACGAGTATGAGAAATTCCGAAAGAAAGCTCCACCCGGGGTTGGGTGATCTGCAAATGAAAAATATCTAAAGATTGTGGATCTGAAAAGACGAATGAAGTGGCACTCCATAAAAACACAGCATAAAAACGAGCACTCTCATATGCACACTCTCTAAATCGGAGGGTGAACCACACTATCACCCGAAAAGGGTTTATATGTCTAAATTGTCAATTAAGAAGGTGGAATTGTATAAGAAAAAAATAAGAGGTTTTATGTGTCTAATATAATAAATTAAGAGGGTTAAACATAATAAAGCCATTTAATTAAGTAGTTCTAGTGTTGGATACCCTCAACAAGTAGCAGTAACAGTATATTATGTTACACTAGACTCTACATTTAAAGAGTATTACCATTTGTATTTGTTGGTTGATATATTTTTTTAGTATAGGCAGGGGTGGTGAGTGCTGAATCCATCATCTCTTGGAGTTCATACGCCTGACTATTTGTTACAATCTCTGTTGAGCTATTACCACATTCCCATTCTATCTTAACACTCTTACTAGTCCATTTATTTATTTTATTGTAGGAAAATGCGCGTGACTTCATTCCCTTTAAGGTTGAGAATCATGTTGCTGGCTACGTTCATCATAGGTAATATTTCATGATATGTTGTTATATGGTGTGAATTCCTTTTTTAATGCAAGGAAGAAACAGTGTCTTTCTCAAATTTTGTGGTAGAATATTATATGCTTGCTTACAGTTTTGCAGAAACATTAAAGAAGTTCAGCAGTGTATTTCATTTCCCCGAGGATAAGTCTGAGATTGCCCTACTTCCAACACTGAAAACCCCTGAGGATAGAACAACTGCGGTTGGAGATGTAGTATGGAGCTTATCTGAAGTAACAATTCCAGAAATACAAGCTGATGAGGTAATACCTGTGAAAGAGGATATATCTTCTCATTCTTATTTCTTCAACTGGTTTCGCAACTTATCACCAGAAATCTTTATCTATGTTGTCCTCTTAACCAACTATATCTATTTTCATAGTTTGAATATCAGCAGCTGTACCCGGTCATGTCATCTTTTGATTCAGAACCCCTTTTCTCTATCCAACATGAAGCAGTGCCCTATTTTGGGATAAAGGTGGGTTGAGCCTTTTGCGTAAGTCTACTTGATTCAGATATAGGTGTCCATTGCTGATTAATGTGGCGGTTGCCAGTTTTAAGTTATAAAGATAAAGATGTATTTTTACAGTTAACTGATTACTAGTGAGTGTTGTGGGAGTGAAAGCACACTCACAAATACAAAATGTTATGTCGGAGTGGCAACTTGACTAAATCACACTTTATATCACTTTGTGTTACTTATCAATTCTATATCTAAATTGTTTTGAGAAATTTACTTAGATTAGATGCTGGTCTGATATTATTAGGCATACAGAGTTCACATTAACTGCTATGTAGAAAATGATGGGAAGAAGTATATTTAGCTTGGAAGGAGAAGTGAATCCTTGGGGATGCTTGATCATCTGGTTACTGGAGGACAAGTTTGTGCTTGCATTAAGAGGATGTTCTGTTTATTGTTACCAAACTAATAGTTTACTACCAAACTAATAGTTTACGACAATGCCGATTCATTTGCTTCTCTGACCCTCTCATGATTGTAATAACAGCCTCATGGTTTTGGGACTCTTGTGAAGGAATGTGAGGAGGAGGCAGGGATAATGAGCTCTATCGCCAATCAGTAAGTGTTCTTGACTATTAGTTTACTTGTAGAGCTCATATTATAGTTGAAAGTTCACTTGTTGTGTTAAGCATGTGTTGATGTGAATTTAAGCCTTTATAATGTTACTCCAACAGAGCGGTACCAGTTTGATACGTCTCCTATGTGGACATTGAAGGATCCAAGTACAAGAGGGAGATTATGTTTTGTTATGATCTGCAACTTCCTCAAAATTTCATTCCTAACATTCCAGGTAAGCCTTCTGTACAATTCTTATGCTAACAATCAGTTTTCAAAGATAGCTTATTGCTTTTGCAACTAGCTTCCATTTGGCTACATAGAGAACTTTTCATTCATTTTATGAACTTATTTCTTACTTAACAAGTTATTAATGTCAAAAGTACATGCCTTAAGTGGTTAGTATGCAATTTTAATTACCTAGACTACTTTTCTTAAATCAGTATATCTATTATTGTTCATGGTAGTTCCTCTAAACCATAAACATATATACACTAATAAGATGTGTACATGTGGGACATTGACACTTTAACATCTTAATAGAGAAGTATTATGCACATTTATTCCAAAAAAGTTGTTTTTAAGGAAATTAACTTAATATAGCAATAAGCCTATATAACTTGCTTATACATTTATTATGTTTTTGTTATTAATTGATGTCATGATAGCCACTATTGTTTTTTTTTTGAGCAATTTGCAGGTTGCATCCCTGTACTTTAGTGCATTTTCATATTTGTACTCTAATTTTCAATTTAGTCAATTTGCATCCTGTACATCTGAATTTTTTTAAATTGCATTTTTCCTTCTTCTTCCACCGTTAACGTTAATCTGTCTAAGGGTAATTTGGAAAGTCTATATTTAAATGGCTTAGTTATCCTTTATATGTTTGGTACAATATAGTAGCTGTAATAAATGTAAACCAAAGCTCAAAATAAAAGATTGTCATGGGTGGCCATCAACCTATTATTGAGTTCACTAAAGCAATTGTTAACATAGGCTGGTTGAATGCAAAATAAACCGCAAACACTTGGTATTTAAGTACTACTATATTCAAAAACAAACTTAGAATCTGCATTCATGAACAAATCTGAATTCGTAGAAGCATAGTTGTTATGGCGTCCACCACATGACGCCGTATGGCATATTTGAAGTTGTGAAGCACCATGAGCGCCATAAGATCATGTGGCTTCCAAGTCGCCTTACGTTATACCGATACAGTTGTTAATCGATTTTAGAAAACTCATGAAAAGAGTTATAAGTTATATAAGTATATATTATACATAATTAAATTTATGAAGATTCATTCATCCAATTTATAACATAATTTTGCATAATATTACAAGTTATATTTTATATAAATTTAGAAATGATATATTTTACATGTAAACGTCACAATCGCCACATGAACGTCACAATTAGCGCCACATCGACATATCGTTGTGAAGGTCCCCTAGTGCCACAACTCGCCGTGACGCCATAACAACCTTGCATAGAAGCCAACACGTGAAATAGCCAAAATGGAGTCAGAACATGTGTGGCATAATAATAATAGCCAAAATGATAGAACCTAAGCATATCAACCGTTGTCTAGTTTATTCTACCTTAATATAAGCTTAAATAAGAACCTTATTTGGGCACTTGTTTTGCCTTATATGAGGAGGAATAAATCTAACCACACCAAATACACGCTTCACATGAAGCCAAAATAATTATCCGAAACAATTTTAAAGTATTTTGCATGCCAAAAGTACCCAACTAATTAATATAAAGTATCCAAGTAGCCGTAGTAGCTTAAATTTTCCATGCAACTTTCTTCGTCGCAATTTGTTTCTTCCTTTTAGCAGCTTGTAGATTCTTCAAGGTTGTACACGTTTCCCCCTTCCATTTGTAGCTTGTAGGGGCAATACCTAGTGATTTTGTTGAGTCTCTGTGAGGCGGTGGTTTAGAGCCTTCAAAAATTCCCCCATGCCTTGGGTTTGTCCGAATGTGGCAGATTTGAGTGTTCATCGGTGGAGCTACCCTTGGATTTACTCCAACTATTTTGTTTGTTCTTGTAGGACTATTTTGAAAGTCGCTTGTTTGTGCAGCAATTGTGTTCAGGCTCTTCTGGAAGTTGCTTGTCTACTGTGCTATCACTTTTGGACTGTTTTGAAAGTCGCTTGTCTGTGGAACGCCTCTTATGGGACTGTTTTGAAAGTCGCTGCTCTGTATCACTTCTCTTCTAGGACTGCTTTGCACATTTTTTTGCCCTGCACCCTCCTCTCTTTCCTTTCGTTCCGTATCAATTTTCTGTCAAGAATAAAATTTAACGTGTACATTGTTCATTGGCGCAAAATCCAAACATAACGTAAATGCCAAGATAAAAGTTAGCAATAAACTTTTGTTTTACAACTTTGTGAATTATGACCCCACTCCTTGCAATAAGAACATTGAACAGATGTACCTTTGCGTTTCAACTTTGTTCCTGCTTTATCTTGAGTTTCTACTACATCATTTTTCGTATTTCTTTTCTTTTTGGGCCTACCAGGAGCTGTCTTATTTGCTGGAGGCAGAACCAATGGTTGACCAGTCTTCTCCCAAAACTCAGGACTAGGTACAGGCTCTAGAATGTGACTGTAAACCTAAAAAGGGTAATGAAATACATAGATAAATTTATAATCTCGATAAAATACGTAATAAAATATATAGATAAATTTATAAATTATGAAGCTATCGATAAAATATTAATTATATCTCATTGTTTAAACGTTTACTTTTATGTATTATTCTTTCTTGTGGCACATATGAATGTAGTTAGAATGCAATGGACTTTCTCCCTTGAAGAAGATGCATGCACGTGCATGGAAACACGGAATTCCCGTTAGTTTCCATTTTCTGCAATCGCAAGTCCTTTCCTCCAAGTCAACTCTAATTTCATGTCCTCCCTGAGACATGGTTACTGCAAATTTTCCGCCAGACCAAGTGGGAACTACTATTCCCGCAGCTGCCATTGCTCTTTTTAAAATAAAATAAAAAATAAATTAGAAAACATACTTGAAAAAAAAATTCAATTTTGATGGTCATATAAGTTAAGAGATATACTTATGCAATCTCCTTAATGCATTAGGGCAATATTTAGTGTTCTTCTTTATTTTAGTCTTTCTTTTCTGAATTCTCTCCGTCGCAGTTTTATGAATCTCTCTAAACATCGACACAATTCCCTTATCTCTGAACTTATTAATTGCGTTATTGAAGACCTCGCAATTGTTATTAACAAACATGTCTGATTTACAAATCTCCCTGAAACCCGTTCTACTCCATTGAGATCTAGGTTTTGCAGACAACCATTCATGTGCTTTCTTTGACAACTGTTGTTATCATAACATTGACATAAAATAGTACAAGCAGTAAGTGTATATAGACATTTGAGACGGAGTATATAGACAAATTTCTTTACTTAAATTAGTAAAAGTTTACCTTTTCAAGTTCGTCCATGTTGGATTTAAACCAGTAATCTGTCGTAGCCCTAGCCGCACACCAAAGCAGCCTTCGTACACCAATACCCTTAATGTCTTTCCACAGATTTCTATATAAATTCATAACACAAAACCTGTGTTCAGCACTTGGAACAAGGTCCTCCAATGCATTTACTAGTCCCTATACAGAACGAACTATTAATACTTTAAAACATATATATATCAATACTTCATAATGTAAAATATTTATAAAGCACAATTTCAAAGCAGAACATATAAATTGATAAAGCACAATTTAAAAGACACCTTCTGTCTGTCACTTATAAAAGTATATCCTCATTCGTTGTCCATATACAAATCAGCTTTGATTAATGAAATGAACCACTGCCAAATTTCCTTGTTTTCGGCTTCCACCTGAGCCCATGCAACTGGATAAATCCCATCACTGGGATCACTTGCCACAGTTGTCAAAAGAATACCTTCATATGGACCCTTAAGATGACAACCATCTAACCCTAGAAGTGGTTTGCATCCATCTAGGAAACCCTCTTTCAGTGGACCCAAACAAACATAAAATCTCAGAAATCTTCTACGATCAGTGGTTTACTCAGCCATCAACTTAACAGTGCTAGTTGGCATGAGCTTCTTAATTATATTTCCATAATCATATAACATTTCATACTCTTCTGCATGCTTTCCAAGTATGTTTGCCTTGGCTGTCTTCATAGCCCTATATATCTTTGTACGACTGATCTTACACTTCAAATCATTTACAACTTTTTTTTCAAAAGCTACAATAGGCCATGTGGGATTCATCCTAATCTCATCTTCATACTCCTTTGCGATCCATGTTGAAGTTACATTTTTCTGTATCCAACTTGGTGTACAAGTGTGAATGTTGCATAAAGTTTTTATTTGAAAAGTGTCTGACCTTTGTTGTTTGCTGGCATAGATTTTCCACTTACAAGGAGGCTGGCAAATCCATTTCACTTTCATTGACAAATTCTTCACCAACTTGATACCGCGCTGCTGAACAATTGCGTGTTTCCTCACCGCTTTTCGAAACTGTGCACCAGTTGCAAAAAGCATACCTAATTTGAATTGAGGGTCGGCCATATCTGTTGCTTCGTTGAACTCTGGATAGTTGATCTCTTCTTCGCACATGAAGACATAGCAATCCTCTCATCAGCATTGTCAATTAAACTATCACTAATTTCTGATTCTTCACTTTCTCCTTTTCATTCCTCAATTTTTTTGGTTCCCTGGCTCTTTGTGCTTGTTTCTGCTTCTTTGCTTCAACAAAAACCTCTTTCTCTACAATTAATTTCTGCTCACCAAATTCTTCATTTATTTTATTTACTTCAGATGTGACTGTACACATTCTGAAAGGCTGCATCATAGGCCATGTGAACATCAAAGAACTTGTCAAAGAAAACCCCGTCAAATTCATTCTGACTTGGCCTACCTCCCTTAATTTCATTCTCCATCTCTGCTTCATACCCCATCATAATTCCCATTTCTTCTTCATGCATTTTCTCATTCCCTTTCGCACTTTTGTGTGTTCCTCTTTTTCTAGACCCACAACCTTGATCTGCACCTGTCTTTCCACATCCATACTCGTTCAATAACAGTGGTATTGTGGAGGAACTTTTTTCTTTCTTCTTGGTAGTAAGTCCTCGTCACTTTCAGTTGAATCAATGTTGCTGCTGTCCTCCTGAAAGCTAGGTTCATCTTCATTATTCTCGTCAACTTCTGCTATTTCGATAATATTTTTTTCTGCCTCTGTAGCATTTACCCCTTCAACATTTAATTCTTCCATAATTTGCTCTACTCTTTCCATCTTTTCTTCCTCATAAATTTGTGTAAAGGAAAAGTCGAAACCATAGCAACCAAAGTGCTCAGACTCATCTTCTTCTTTACGTATAACAAACAGACTACATACTTTGCAATATTATGCACTACTAGTAAATTTCCATACATCTTCTTCATTGTCTATTGGAACTAACCCTTCATCTAAAGTATTTCCAGGAATGAGGAGCCACAATTGATGCTCAACTCTATTTATGCATATCTCAGTTAACATATTCTCTAGGTAAACCATTGATATGTTAACAATACTGCAGTTGTCAAAGTGTGTTACTGTTCCACCAACATAAGCTTTAGGGTTTTCCACAAATTGTCCCCCATGATGAACTCTTAAAGTAAACACACCATCTGAAAAGTAATGGGACCACACATAAATTAAAAAGGACAGACAACTACAAGAATCCATTCCCAAACTAACCACATTTTTCAGGATTACCCATGTATATTTAATTATGTAAATTAATATTTATTAATTTATTAATAATATAATAATTCTTAAGGGTATTAAAATATTAATTGCTATTATTATTTTTATTAGAAAATAAATATATAAAATATTTTAACTTACACTTATTTTATATAAAATAAGCGTAGGATCTATAAAAGATTAAAATATAATCAAATTATATGACTAATTTTAAATATATAATTTATAAATAAGAAAAATAATATATAATAAATTTAAATGTAAAATATTTTATATAAATCATTATCATATTTCACATGCTTTTGTTTGTTTAAATTATAGTTATTTTGTTATTATTTTAACTATTACAACAAAAGAGAGGGTACTTGGGGAAAGAATGAACAAAACTGGGCAGTGGGCAGTTTCGAAAAATGAATGGAAAGCATGGTTAGTTTGGAAATAGATTCCAACTATAAGACCGACACAACCATGTGCAGCCAAGCTAAGAGACAAACAAACACATCAACGCTCATAAAGTAATAACTCAATATATTGTATTCTATATACATCAATCTTCATAATACACATAATTTCTACAGAAGCGAGTTTTATATACCTACCAGATCCAAACACACTAAAATATTCTTTTCTAATCATTAATACAGAAGTAAAACTAGGTGCAACAACTCTTCCGTGATTCAAATGCAATAAATGTGCATAGAGTGAATCAATTAATAGAAAAAATGGCGTACCTGTATACTGGGTCTTCACCAAACGAATCGATTTCTCTTTTATGCCAACTCATAGATCTCCTTAGGGTTCAAAAGAATTACTTAAATGCTGGTGCAATCAATTTTTAGACCAAATGAACAGATTTGGAATACTCATAAAAAAGGGAATAGGGTTCCAATTAGAGATGGTGTTCTCGCGGCGGAAGTGAAGTGTTTGGTATACTTGTCACATATGTTTTGTTATATTTTTACTAATTTAACCCTAAACGTGTTAACGTCAACCGTTAAAATTGACGGAAAGATGCAATTTGAAAAAATTAAAATATATGGGATGCAAATTGACTAAATTGAAAATTAGAGTATAAATGTGAAAATGGATTGAAGTACAGGGATGCAACCTGCAAATTGCTCTTTTTTTTATTAAAAAAAAAAAACTGTTGTGATATCTTTTCTTTCTACCTTTTTGTTGCTGTGTGTTTCCATTTGTTATCCACCTAAGTTTTATTGTTCAGTTGATTTTAGTCAGCTGATATAAAATTATAAATTGATTTCATGAGTTGATAATAGTTTAATAAATTAATATGAACATTTTTCGTACTTAATGCATGTATTTATGTAATATTTATGAGTTGATAATATATCAGTATGCAAGTTTTTATGTGATACATGCACGTGTCCTGCTATTACTCTACCACCTGCTTGTCTTAGTTTTCTTATCCTACATTAGCTATGACAAATTCTTTTATCTGTCTCTATTACTATCATGATTTTTAAGCTTATTGAATTCCTTATTCTTAGCGCTTTCGAGAGTCATACTCATGAATATTTCCAGTTTGAAATATTGTCTTATTTAGAAGTTTTGTGGACATGTTAAGACAAATATTTGTGATAAAATTCGTAACTTCTCTTATTTGAATATTTGTTTCAGATGCAGATGGAGAGGTGAAGAGCTGCAGATTGGTCCCTGTACCAATTATGATGAATCTCATACAGAGGACAAGATTCCTCAAACCGGATTGCAATCTTGTCATCATTGACTTCCTGTTTCGACATGGGTATGCTATTTTCTTTCGCATCACTTTTATTTGTATTTTATTAGATACTAAGTTATTTGTAAATGAATGGGCTTGACTGATGTGCAGTTGGATATGCACATATGTTAGAAATCATTTCACCCAGAATCTGAAATTAGGTTAGGAAGCTAAATAGATCATATCTTTTGATACTCTCCGTCATCGAAAGCCCACTGCGGGGTGAGTATGGACCACACAACACATATATAAACTATTGGACCGCACAACACACAAATAACCAATTGACCACAAATATATTGAGAATATTGGGGCAGGAGGGTTCGAACCCTGGACATCTAAACATAGTTTTCATACCATATTAGAAACTATTTTATCCAAAGCCTTGAGGTGTTAGGTTAGGATACTAAATGGATCATATCCTTTAATAATATATATAGTAACACGAAAAAAGTTTTTCCATTATATTTAGAAGGAAACAGATGCACAACTTAGGGTAAATGAGAAACTAAAAGTATCAATACTTACATGTTCATAAAGTTGTCGGTTCATAAGGTTTCAGTATAGGCTACTGATTGTATTTAGAATTAAGGATTGAATGATTCATACGTAACAGAATTGAAAGTTTCACAAAAATATAAGAAGAAAATGGTTATGGTCATCCGGGGTTTCTTGAGACATGCGGGTGGGTATTCATAAACTAGTACTTACTCTATTCATAAAATTGGTTGGAAGTGTTTTTTCATTCAAATATTATTATTTGCAGGTACATAAAACCTAAAGATTCGGGCTACATGGAACTCCTGGATAGCCTGAGAAATGTCTCTGGTAAATGACATTCAGTTTTTTCCATGTTAGTAGTTGATGCTATTTCTTGTAAGTGGCTACATGCCTACAAACTTAAACTGCTGATTCCTTGCATGTTCTTCTAGGCTTAGTGGGTTCCATTTTAAGTTGTGTTAAAAAGCCTAGAGATATAATTGATGAAGTTAAATTGTTTGGTAGCTAAAATGGAGTACGAAACATGGATTCATCCACATTTCTTAGTGAATAACAATGTGTTACCATGGTTCTTGCTTGTAATTGTTACCCACTTCAAAATCAGAAATAATTCTATATATGGGAGATCAAACCCAATACTTATCAACGTAAACTGTCCGAACAAATCAATACGGGTATCAATGATATCAGTAACAGAGTATTGAAGGAACTATGGCATGGTATTAGCTCTGTCAGGGTTAAGGGATGTAAATGCAAACTTGAGTTACTCAATAGCACGAGGTATTTCATTGTAGAATGTATGTATTTGTAGTAGTATGATGGTTCATCTTGCTTAAGAAGTTAGCTATAAGTTACCCACTCACTTCGCACTTCGCAGATACGTATTTAAGTGTCCATGACGATTAGGTGCATTATTGATCTTCTAAATGACTTTTTGGCTGTGTCTACCGACTACCGGTATATATCCTTGCTCTGGTCACTGGTGCATTAATATCTTAATTCTTATTACAAAATATGGTCCAGACACTAGCTCGTAGATTTAACAAATGTTCGAAGGTATCTCTAAAGACTCGCATTTTCTGGCTCAGAACAATTTGTTCAGAAAACTAGTTAGAAAACGGAATGAGGTAGAAGTAAAACAAAAGAATATTTTAAATCAGTAGGAGAGTTAACAAAAGAAAAATGAAATAAAATAAAAGAGAATGTTTAATGTATGATCTTTTTTTGGTATCGATCATGCACACAGAGTTGCACACTGAGTCTCTTGCACATCTTATTACCGGGAGTAAAGGGATATCCACTAGATTAGAAGTCACTGAATTTAATATATAATTTTAAAGAGAAATTTGTAATAGGATTCTTAGAAAAAGTTGCGAGGTGAAAATGCATAAAAAATTGCAAGGTGAAGATGCGCTATAAATTTTTTAATTGTCGTACTTTAGATGAAATTTTATATGGATATTATATTTATTATATTTATATTATTATTATTATTTTAACATGTTCAACATAGAAATTCACTTACACCATACAATGTTGTAGAGTGCATGGTTGGATTTTGTCTCAATGGGATTTTAAATGGATGAGATCATGTTCTAGATGGAATTATTTTGATGTTGTTGAAATATTCTTCAATTAAAAATTTACTTACAAAATATAAGCATTTCAATGTCCCAAACATTCGGGATCTTCCATTCTGGTTTATCGCTAAATTATATATTTTAATTGACTTGGTAGTTTTTAATTGACGTGAAATGTGAACGCTACAACCGAGCAACGACAATTAGAGGATATCCGAAAAAAGTATCTACTTATTGCGGTTACGATAGAGTAGTTTTTTATTAGTGCACTTTTAAAACTACGTAGTTTTGATAAATAATTTAATTTTTTTTAAATAATCAAATTGATATGTATTGATAGTGTTGAAAATAACCATAATTACTAATCAATTTTTTGAACATTTCCAACTTTAAATTATATAACTTGCTTTTGTTATGAAACTAAAAAAAAAAAAAAAGTAGAAAATTGGGAGGAATCAATTATGTTCTCTATCTTATTTATTCTATAATAAGGGATATATATACAAGTATAGCAAGTAGTGAAAAAATATCATAATAGTTCTAATTTATCTATTAAATATAAATGCATGACTCAACTGAGTTTTGAAATTTTCAAAAAATTACCCCTCTTTTAGTATTGTACCAATATTTTTTATAGGTTATTTTTGCCTCTTAATTAAATTTTTGGGTTATGGAGCACCCGCAATTCTTTATTTTGGATAATTATCTATATTGAATATTTTGTTTTAATTTTAAAATAAAATCAATCTATCTTTATCTATTATTTTATTATAAATTTTAAAATAAAATTAACCCATTATCTTTATCGTAACAAGTTCAAAGTTCCGATTCTCTTTCTTACTTTCGCGCCCCCTTTCATACTCTTTTATACGAGTATTTATAATAGTTAAAAACTATAATTTTTTAGTACGGTATATCAAATAAAAAGATATTAAATTAATAATTTAAATAAATAAAATTCAATCCACCAATTTATATTTAAATAATTTTAATATAATAATAAACTTTTTCAAAAAAATATATGAAAGATTTAATTTATTTTATTAAATTTTAATTAATATTACATACTATTTTTAATTAAAATAAAGTTGATATTTAAAAATGATATCTTTAAAATAAAAATAATTTTTTATACTCATAAACCAATAAGATGAGCAAAACAATAATAATATTTAAAAATTGAATAAGACAAACACGGGAATCAGATATAACTTACAAATAAAAAAAAAGTTAATAACTTTAGTTATGATACTTTTGCTTTATTTTTTGCGGGTTCTTTTAGATATTGTAATAATTTTTTTCTTATTTAAAAGCACATATTTGAAAAATTAATTTCAAGCAACTAAAATATTTAGTGATTATAATTAAGCACTTATGTTATAAGTATAAAATAATTAAATTATTTATTTCAACTTATTATTTTAGCTTATAAGTTTTTGTTCAATATATATCTAAATTTTTTATCAAACATTATTCATAAGGTACATTGTGCAGATATTGACTGTGATTATTTTTTATCTCAATTATATAACATAAGTATTATAAAAAATCATTTTTTAAAAGATTAATTTTAAAATTAAATTATATACACAATTCAATCTACATAATTATAATTATAAAATAGATACATAAATATTTATGAAAATGAAGATATTAATTTTATTTAAATAAATAATTTATTAATATAATCATTGTTATCTATTTTTATATATAAATTATCATAATATTTTTTATATATTAAATAAGAACAATAGAAATAACTGGGGTGATGGGGTGAGTATTCGGTTAAAACCGAACCGAACCGAATTTTATTTCGATTACCGAATATCGAATTTTTAAAATTTTTAAAATCGAAAACCGAACTAAAATAATTTTGGTTTTAAACCGAACCGAATAAAAAAATGAAATTTTAATATATTAAATAAATTTATTAATTTTATTTAATATATATAATATTTTATTTAATTTTAAATTATAAAAAGTAAAATATATTAAAAATACTTTAATAAAAAACTTATACTACAATATAATCAGAGTATATAAATAAAATAAAATAATCTAATATATATATATATATATTATATACATAGTATATATTTTATATTAATATTAAATTATATTATATATAACTAAATATATTAAATTTTATAAAAAAGTAAATGAATACAGAATGATAATAACATAAATCTGTACTAGTGTACAGTATACACAATCAACGTACACAAAACAGAGATATAGGGGGAAAATGGATAACTCGGTTTTTTTACGATTTTTCGGTTAAAATCGAAAATCGAACCGAAATAACTAAAAAATCGAATTACTTAAAAATCTTGAATCAAAAATTGAATCGAAATATTTTGATTATTTCAATTCGGTATTTAGATAACCGAATCGAATGCTCACCCCCTACAAATAACCCGAACGTGAAGCGCGGATTAGGAATTCTAGTTTTTCTAATAAAATTTCGGAATAGAAAATTAAATTATTTTCATAAAAAAAAGTGCACAAAAAATGTTTCAGACTATCAGTAAATACTAATAACGTGGACGACAAATTAACGACCATTTTCTAGCTTCTTCTTCTTCTTCTTCAAATCCAGTTCTTTCTTCTTTCTTCTTTCTTTTACGCTTTATTCTTCCGGGCCTCGGTTTGTGTACTAACTGTATGGGTACTGTGACTCTGTGAGGTACACTCTTAAATCTGATAATATTGTTGTATTCTTTTGGTTACAAAGTGTTTGTTAAAATGCGTCAGAGAAAAATCCTTCTCTCATTTGGTTTGGGTTTTCTGGGTACGACGATGAAACTGAAAGTTAGCTATTTATTCAATGACCTATTAGCTAATTAACCCGTTATTGAAATATTTCTTGTTGATACATCATAATAATTTTCCAGATTACTGGTACTTTGGTAAACTGTGTTAAATGATCTAATCATCGAGCACAATTCACGGAATCACTCGGACTTACTGTGTTACAGCTGCATAATACCTAATCTTATATTCTTTTTAATGCTACTCAAGCTTTTTATTATTCAGTAGGATTTGTAGATAACTTAAGACCATAGTGCATGCAAGATCACAGGTCAATTTTCTTATATATAAAATCACATTTCTGATTACTGTATTAATAATTTGTATAGGAAATTTTGTTTGCAGTTCAGATGGAAAGAAATAGTTGAAAATATAGCGAAGTTCATAAAGTAATTATGGGGCTAATGCTTTTATATTGATTGAATCTTATTCATGCTTCTTGTCGCCAAATAGTTGAAAATATAGCAAAGTTCATAAAAGCTCGTAGCGTCAATGCGACAAGGATGCTGCTCACCAGCGATATTTAATATAAAAGGAGATACAAAGAGGTTTTGGAAGCATGGTCAGAATAGCACAATGAATACCAGGTATCTGAGGCATGGTTAATGATGGTTCCCTCTTGCTCCAGAAGATACGATATTTAGCAGGCTATAGCACAGATCATCATCTCTTCGCAGCCTTTCTCAAGTCATGTGCTGCTACTGCAGACATCAAACTAGGTAAATCCCTTCACAGCCATGTTGTTAAATTGGGCCATACCTGCCAGTTTGTTTGGAAGGCGCTGCTCAACATGTATGCTAAATGTAATGCTCTTGATGACTGCCAAAAATTGTTTGGGCAAAATAGCAGCAATGATGCGGTCACATGGAACATCATCTTATCTGGGTTATCAAGGTCCCGTATTCACGATAGCGAGGTGATGGAACTGTTTTACAAAATGCATATTGCTGAGGACCCTAAGCCTAACTCTATTACTATTGCTGTCATTCTTCCTGTTTGTGCGCGTGAGAGAGCTTTGCATGCAGGGAGGAGTGTGCACTCGTATGCGATAAAAACTGGATTAGAATCAAATACTTTGGTAGGAAACTCACTGGTCTCCATGTATGCCAAATCTGGTCTTGTCTGTTATGATGCATATGCTATGTTTCGTACAATTGCTGAAAAGGACGTTGTTTCATGGAATGCTGTCATTGCAGGTTTTGCAGAAAATAAGTTAACAAGAGAGGCTTTTAATTTGTTCTGCTGGATGCTAAAAGAATCAGTAGTACCAAATTATGCAACCATTGCCAATATTCTTCCTGTTTGTTCTGGTTTAGAAGAGAATGTTGCTCATCACTTTGGGAAAGAGATCCATGGTTATGTGTTGCATCGGCCAGAATTAGAGGATAATATTTCTGTCAGGAATGCTTTAATAGGTTTCTATTCAAGAATTGGACGAATGAAGGAAGCAGAATATCTGTTTTTAAGAATGAAATCGAGGGATTTAGTCTCATGGAATTCAGTTATTACTGGATATACCTCAAATGGAGATTCATCAAAAGCACTGGAGTTGTTTCACGACTTTCTATGTGATGATACATTGAAACCCGACTATGTTACTATATTAAGCGTTCTTCCTGCTTGTGCCCATCTGTATAATTTGAAGGTGGGGAAGCAGATTCATGGTTATATTATGCGGAATTTTGGTCTGGTTAATGATACATCTGTTGGAAATGCCCTAATTTCTTTCTATGCAAAATGCGATGACGTTGAAGCTGCATA
>JAUEJK010183011.1:0-10719 GCA_032274865.1 Eryngium alpinum
TTAAAATTGAAATTATAGATATATTCTTTAAATAATATCTAAAATAAATATAATACTATCTAATTTTTATTATATTTAAAATAGATGAAATATTATTTAGATTTTTAATAAAATAAAATAATACTATATCAAATTTATAATTATACAAATAATTAATTAATTATAAAATTAGTAAAAAATAAATATAAAACATATATATATATATATATATATTATAACAGATTCTAGAAATAGGTAGATTTAACACTTTTATAAAAAAATATATTATATAAAATTTAATATATAAAAATATATAATATTAATTTTATGTTTCTTATTTGAATAGTATAAAATAAAATAAAATATAATTAATAAATTAAATTTAAAGACTTGAAGATAAATAAAAAATAAAAAATAAATTAAATTATACAATTTATCTGATTTACGCTATCCTAAATTTATATTTTTCTAGATAAACATTTAATATCATGATAATATATATTTAATAGATATATGGATTTAAAAGTAAAATCACATGTTTACAAAGCAAAGTAAAAATATATAGTGTATTTATCAAACAAAATATAAATGAACAACACCCCTTCCTTTTACGGATAAGCAGAACCGAACTGAATCCGAAGAACCAAACTGAATTGAATAATTCAGTCCGATTCGATTTGGTATTTTAATAATTCAATTCGATTCAGTTTTGAATTTATTTCAGTTCAATTCGGGTTATAAATACAAAATTTCGGTTCAGAACGAATAGCCCAAATTAACTCGGTGAATATTTTATTTTAATGATCGAGAGGTTTAGAGTTTTAGGTTTAGCCCAGCCGCCCCAGTTCCTCTCCTCTCGATACAACTACAAGAGTCCAGCCTTCACAGTTTCACTTCATCTTCTAGGGTTCTACTTCTATACCAATCGCCTCATCGATTCCAAGCTGAGTTCATTCATTAATTCACTAAATTTGTAAGTTTTACTTCAGATATATTATTTATTTTAACACGGATCTGAGATTTTTATTACCTATTTTGGTATTCCTATGATCTGAATTTCCTTTTGAATTACTCTCTTCCAGTCCCTTATATGTTAGTATGTGTGTGTATCAGTGTATGTGTGTGTCCCTTATATGTTAGTATGTGTGTGTGGTTCGCTTATATGTTAGTATGTGTGTGTGTTAGCCCTTCCTTTCATTTTTCCACTAAACTAATCCATCCATTTTTTGAACATTACAGGAACCTCCTGAGAGCAATCAATGTTGCTTAAGTAGACGAAGAAAGGAATAGTCTTCTTGTTTGCCACCAGCTTCGTGTTGATGCTGCAAAAAACTTTGATGGAGCTTGGTGTAAAATTTGCAAAACGGGAAACAAAACAAAAATTCGGTTTAACCCGAACCGAACCCGAACCGAACCGTATTATAATTTTCGGTCCGGTTCGGTTCTTACAAATATATCGGTCCGGTTCGGTTCCAATTTCTATGACAATTCGGTCCTCGGGTTATTCGGTTCGGTTCGGTTTTGGACCGAACCACCCGAATGCTCACCCCTATCTAAGTCGGATTCTCATCCGAGCTCAAGACATAGCGCCCACGCGCTCAAGTCTCTAGACCTCATATCTAAGTCGGATCCTTATCCGACCTCAATCTGTAGCGCCCCATGCTCAAGGTCCCTCGTCCGCAACTCCAGGTCGGATCCTTGTCCGACCTCATCTCAAAGTAGGATCATTGTCCGACCTCATCATCTCCAAGTCGGATCCTTGTTCGATCTCCTCGTCTCCAAGTCGGATCCTTGTCCGACCTCAATACATAATGCCTCCGAGCTCAAGGTCTCTAGACCTCATCTCCAAGTCGGATCCTTGTCCGAGCTCAACGCATAGCTCCTCCACACTCTCATCATCTCCAAGTTGGATCCTAGTCCAACCACAAGGTATAGCGCCCCGCGCTCAAGGTCTCTAAACCTCGTCACCAAGTCAGATCATTATCCATACACACCACCGTTCGCACACACGTTCGGCCCCTTGGAAAGGGCCAATCCTTATGCGCAGACGCATCCTCGAAGCCTGTACCCCATATAAAAAACTTGTGTACATACACCTGTGTCCCCGCACAAGCATTGGGGGGCACCAACAAAAACACTCTAAGTGTTTAAGGTCCGCATCCCATGCAAAAAAAACTTATCCCCGGATACTCCGATCGGTGGACAAGCTTGGGGGGCACAACAAAAACACTCTCTAAGTGTTCATGGTCCGCATCCCATACAAAAAACTTGTCCACGGATTCTCCTATCCGTGGACAAGCTTGGGGGACCACAACAAAAATACTATTAAGTGTTAAAGCCAACACCACATATAAAAAACTTATGCATAAACACAAACATTGGCGCACAAGCTTGAGGGGCACCCTGGGGTGTAGCCAGGGAACAAGTTCAGTGGGGTCAAAAATGATAGTCAATTTTACAGCTCGCCTATTTGAGAGTTCAGCATCTCTAAATACTATCCAGATTTTAACTTTACATTCTATGTTTCAATTACTAAATGAGTTTCCAAATAGTAAAAGGTTAACTTGATAAAGTATAATAATTAATGAGAAAGAAATATGATATATGGATTAAATGTTTGAGCTTGAATTTTCTAAATATTATTTTACTGGGTGAAAACTTTTATCAATGGGGTCAAATTTTAGTTTTAATGGTGTCAAAAATAATTTTTTAAATAAAAATATGTATAGTCATATAATTTGAGTGGGGTCAAGTGACCCCAGTAGTTGCTATGTACCTACACTCCTCGGGGCACCAACAAAAGTATGCAAAGTGTTGAACCCTACATCCTATAAAAAATACATTGTGCACCAACGTAAATATCCGTGCACAAGCTTGGGGGGCAACCAACAAAAATAAAAACCAACATCTTTCTCTCTACTCCCCCATCCCACTAAAAGTGGAATAAGGGAGTGGGGGCAAATGAGAGGCTCGGCCCAATAAGCGGCCCAATCCAAAAACTCACACAAGTCCAGCCCGGAAAATGGGTCCAACCATCATCATAAGCCAAGATAGCCAAACAAAGGCATCTCAATGACAACCATACGCGCGTCCCAATCGCGCATCCTTCCGGGCAGACGAACGCAGGGCGTTCACCCCTGTGTTCATCCGCGCATCCATCCGCGTCTATCCGGACGACTCACATTTGGGAGGACGGACGGACGGCTTCATCAAGCACTCAAACACCTTCGCCCGGATAGCAAAGAGCTCGGACGACACTCTCTTACATCTGGACAACACCCATCCCGAGGCTACGTGTGACGCATGTGACTTGTCAACATCACCCATGTGGGGTGTACGGCCATCACGTGCTGCCCACGTGGGAAGGCATCTATAAGTACTGCCTCCATCCAATGAAAAAGAGGTCCTCATTTTTAACACATACACATAATGATATAAGCTCTGACTTCTATCTAATTTCTCTCTCTAGAATTTCCACCGGAATTCTCATCCTTTCACCGGAGGTGTCCCGGAGCCGGCAAGGCTCCACGTGATATTGTTTTATACGTTCGAAGACCCATACCTGGATCCAAGGCTACCCGCGGACAAGAACGTAGACCCGGACGAGTTTGAGCATTATCATGTTACATTTTAGTTGTATATGTAAAAATAATACAACATATTTTATAAAATTATTTCTTTTATATTATTTTTTAGTTAAATCATATAAATAATTTTAGATTTTTTTTAGAATCTTTCAGTTTACCATTTTTATGTGTAAATATATATTTAGTTAATTAACTATGTTTTTATATTTTTGCTATTTTGATTATTTGAAAAATTGATTAATAATAATTGATTACTCCTTACTTTTTGTATTAGTGTTAGTAATTGTGATTGCTATGTTTGTATAATTTAGACCCATTACGATCACATTCACCCATAATTGTACATTGTGTCTCTGTTTATGTGAAATTTTCTGGATATATTTATTCATATTATGAGGAGTTATATATTTATGGTCAGCATATATGTGTTTTAGCACTAATTCCGCCTCACTCGTATATAAAATATTTGTAGTTCACCACTATTTTACTTTCTAGGAAGATAATTTGGTTCTTAAATTTGTATGTTCACTTGCTGCTTTATGTGTTTTTAATTTTTATATTTCATAAATGTCTCTTGATCTACATTTGCACATATTGCACCATGATATAAAAATATATAATACTTAGTTATATTGAACCGATTCATCTGCAAAATGTGTACATGGTACTATCTGTGAATCCATAACATATTGTATTCATATGATTAAATGAAATAACACCTTAAATAAATTAACATCTACACCACCACTATAATCTAAAAGGTGTTACACATTCACTTAATCCGCTCTCTATAACTTTGTCTCTCTATGAAAGAGTATAACGACACCAGTTTATAGTAGAAAGTTTATTCCATTTTAGGCATGTTTTTGTGTCAAAAATACCTATTGGGGAGGGGGAAATATGAAGACTTATGGAAATGTACTAGCAAAAGTATGTATAAAAGTTGTCTAGTAAGTGGCCACTGATAATAGACATTATCGTGCAAAAATGAAGTATGCTGAGACCTTATAATGGTTAGAAGTTTATGCCTAACTAGTTTTATTTAGGCGTCTAACCAAAGAGATCCCATTTAGTTAGAAATTTGTCATTGCATTTTATTGATATAATTGTATATTTAGTCTTATACTGTCTTGTAGCTTGCATCGACTTATTTATTATTATTGGTATTATTTTATTGTCATTCGAATTACTTGGACGGATTGGTAAGAGAAGATGAACGGAAGCAAGAATAATGGTAGTAAAATTTGGTGTAGGATCTGGTGTACATATTTTTGAAGGCATTATATCAACCTATAGATTGATTGAACATACCTTTCGGTTAGATGATAAGATTTTGTTGATGAAAAAAACTTTCACATCCACTTTTTGGTTTGGGGACATGTAATTCGAATTATTTATCAATGAAGCATTCATCGTTATTGCTAAAAAAAATATTTATTATCATATTTTTAGCTTGTAGTAATCATAATGTCTACCATTTATACACAATTAGACACACTAATTATGGATATTATAACTTAAGATAATTTAATTTTTTGGTCTTCTTCTTTTTATTTAGTCTCTACAAAATATTTTATATATTCTCTATTTTTTTTATGGAACATCATTCACCTTTAGATTTTTTTTGTCGAAGTCCCTATATTTAAACTATTTATATATAATTTAGTATCAACACTTCCACTCAACACCTCGACCTCTTCAATTCCTGTAACATATACTCCTAAATAGTGGTAGACAACTTCCGTCACTTCCTTGGATTCAAGGCAGAACAACTACTGAGTATTAAATCGGAATCACTTTATCTTATAATCATAAATAAAATACAACTTCCACCCCTCCATCTGTATGAATAATTTATTTAAAACTAATAAAGTGCCTCTTTATAAGAAAATAATTAATATTAGGGTTAAATTTGCTTAGGTAATAATTAATCAAGTAATATATGTTATCTGAATAATCAAGTGAATATTAGTAAATACCAATTCGAATTTTCAATGCGCTTGATAAGACTAGAATTAGCGCACGAATAATAATTAATATGACATCGAGTATAAAAGATTTAATATCAAGTATTGCTTGAATATGATAAGTGTGGTAAATATGATTTGATTAATATTTCGTTCTTAGATTTTTGATTTTATATAATATATAAATATTTATAAGAGCATTCATACATAAAAGAAGCATGTCATAATACTAATTTGTCGTACTAATATATATATATATAGATAGATAACGTGTATATGTATGGATATGTGAATGCATGGTATTTAGATAAATTTGCATTCATTCAACTATATAAGCATATTTTGTCAATCAATTAAATCAAGTAGTAAGCAACTAAATCATATACGTATACATATATTTTTCTGACATAGACTCGGAAATTTATTGATTTAGTTATTGATTAACTATCAAAATAGTTCCTTTGTCAAAATAAATATGGAGTTTTATAATATATTAAAAAAATATTTAATTAAAATACTTTTGAAGATAATTTTCTTTTAAGTTCGAGGCACTTAAATCATACTTTTTCGAATGATAAAATTCTTATGTAGCAAAAATAATTTGACAAAAGTTAAAAGTTTTAGAAATTTTTACTCTTATGATAAATATTTTAAACTCGATTATATCTTCTTTAAAATTAACTTTTGGAGTTTTAATCATTTAATTTTGAAGACCAGATAAAATATTAAAAAGGAGTTGTCATAATCTTCTTACGACAGGAATCATGTGAGAACATTATTATAGAGATTAAATGATTTAATATTGAGAAAATTTAATTTTTGAAAATAATAAGTCTCCATCTTGCATTTGAATGGTTGATTTTGTAATTCCTAAATAAATGAATAATTACATTAATAATTAGATATACTCATTTTAAACTAAATTATTTAGATTTATCAAGAAAATAGTTCTCAAAAGATTTTACGTCTTGACAAAGTTGACTGCAGAACGAGAATGTTAATTTTTAGGTCATACTCAAACACATAAAGGTGAGTATACTTATTTATTATAAAATGAATTCCAAAAGAATTAGACATTACACAAAAGGTGGTCGTCATTGGCAACAACCGCGACCACGAGAAGACACGTATCCTAACAGATAGTATCTTTTTACTTCAAAATTTAGAAAGTGAGACACTCACCTTATTATTTTTAGGACTGGGGATCATAATGTTCAGGTTGATTATTTCATGATGCGCATAGTAACAAAAGAATGTGCAAGGACTGCTGATGTTTTCGATCAAAGATTGTGTTATGTAACACTATTTGTTGATTATGGACGTTGTAGAAGAATCTTAAGGGGGCGGTAGGGTTGACAATCAAAGAGAATATCATTGAGGGAGGATTAATCGGGCGGTAAAATGATGTCGAATAAATGTGAAACTTTAAAGCTCTCGTGATTGAAGGTGTTACAAAAGAGATGTTATGGTTTTATCGGGGAAGATTAGTGATCGAAAAGAATTATGGATGAGAAAGGTGAAAGATAGTTAATTTAAAACAAGTACAATTTCACAAGTTCATGGTGTGTCTCGAAGAGTAAGAGATAAGGAGATTACAAGAAGTGTATAATAATGATAGATAAAAAAAAAGACAATAATAGAGACAAAGAATAAAGCATATGAGAAGATCTAACAACATTTAGACACCAAGAAGGGGAAATGGAAAATTTATAAGATCGTGCAAGCAAGGGAGGGGAGGCGATAAGATATAGGTATAATTAATTATAAGGGTGAGGTGTGTTAATGAATGAATAAGATATTAAATAGAGATAACACTACAAAAAATGAAAATTGATAAGGTTGTAGGTCGAGATCATATCCATATTGAGGTTTAGAGGTTCCTGTTAGATAGGGGAGCACAATGGCTGACAAAGCTATTCAATAAGATCCCTTCGAGACAGATAAGATTCATGAATAATGGAGATGTAGTGTGGTGGTACCACTTTATAAGAATAAATATGATAAATAAAGCTATGGTAGTTATCCAGGTATTAAATCACTGCGTCATACCATAAATTTTAAAAAAAGTGGTTGAGGTTATTAAGAACCAATGTGAGATTATACCTGAAAGGCCGTCGATCAAAATAATTCATATTTTTAGACACCTCATAAAAAAATATAGCGATCACAAGAAAGATCAACACATGGTCTTCATAGGACCTAGAAAAGATATATGATAATGTTCCACATGAACTGGTTTGGAGTCTGGAGGAAAGAAGAGTTCCATTAATGTATATTAAGACGATCCATGATATGTATGTCCGTACAAATACATTCGTTAGGACAAGTATATGACATGAGGTACTTTCAGGAGGAAATAAGATTACACTATAGATCATCGTTAAGCCCATTCTTTTTTATTATATCTAATGCGACCGGAAAGGATATATCGTTGTGTATATTATTTGTAGAAGATATTATACTAATTTGCAAAACGAAAGAGACACTAAACACTAAAGTAGAGGAATGCCACATGAGTTTAATATGATAAGAAGATTCATTTAAAATAGAAAGGAAAATTCTACATGTTAATTATAATACCGTCAATTATTTAAGTGTCTTCATTATTTATTGTTTAAGTACCTAAGTGTTAGGACAATAAACAAAACACATCAGAGAAAATTAAAAGTGATATAAATGTTTTGATAAATTTATAGGCATATTCGATTGAATATAATGTCTAATTAGATTTTATGAATAATATTAAGAGTTGTATATATTATAAATAAGAAAAAAAATATATTACTATAGTTTAACCATACAAAAAACAATAATAGATATTAAGAATAGTGAAAAAGGTAGATCAAGAAAGATGTAATACCTTTAATAAATATAAAAACCATACGAAAATCTTATATCTATTTATTGACATAGACTTGTAGATATTAGTTTCTAAAAACATAAAATTATGGTGTCAGATTCCTTATAAAGTACTCCCTCCCTCTATCCGAATAGATTCTTAATATATTATATTTTAAAATATTCTTTAATTTTTAATATTTTCTAAAATAATAATTATTTTTCTCATAATAATTAATAAAACCTATTAATCTACCTATTTTTTCTCTCATTTCTTTCTTATTCTTAATCTCCGTACAAAAAATAAATATTAAGAACATATGTGTACATAGTGAGTATATATTACTTGTTCTTTTACTGTGTAACTTTTATCATTGTGTAACTTTTATCATTGTATAGAGTTAATTATTTAATAATAATTGATAATTCTTTCATATCTTTATCTATTTGGTTTAATATAATTTATTTATTGTATTGTATTGTATTGTATTGACTAAAAGTTCTCATAGAAATATTCTTTCTCTTCATTTAATATAAAAAAAATCAAACATCTTGTCATTTTTATATTATATTTGTAACGCAATATACTAAATTGTTATTTATATAAATATAAAGTAAAAGTAAAAATATTCTTTAGCTATTGATAAAGGTTCTATGTAATGTATGTGCAAGGACAATTGAAGATTGTGTTGTGAGAATGGCCTACTTGTCCCTAAAATATCCAATATAAAAATACCATTTGTCTACTCTACTCTATAAATAAATTGCATAATACTCCACATGATAATATATATATGTATATATTGTTTTGTAATAGTAGGAGGCAGAAAAAGTGAGAAGAGGAGACACCAGCTTTTATAATGCTCGTGCGCTGCTACACTCAGTGAGTCAGCTTGTACCGGAAGATGCGGGGGTGTTTTGTAATTTTTGAGTTTTAACTTATTTATTTATTTATTTATTACACCTTTACACAAGTAACAACTCAACTATAGATTTTACAATTCTAAATAAATTTTTAATGTTTAAATTTAGAGCTTTTTAACAAATGCTTGAATTTAGATTTGAAAAAATGAATTTAAATTCATTCAAATTTATTAACAAATTACTTTTAACTATCAAAAATATTTTTGATAAATTTTTATATTTAATATTAATTTAATCGTATTATTAAAAATAATAATTTATTATTAAAAAAATTAATTTATTATTAAATATATATATATATATATATATATATTATTTTATTATTAAAGAATCATGATCGTTATCCTTTAAATATTTATAATATTAACTTTTTAATTAAAATTTAGTAAATAAGAATTCATCAAATTCAAAATAATTCAAACATCTTTAATACTCCTTATCTAAATACATTAATATAGATATATAGTATATATATATATATACACATATATATTAAATAAAAAATATTTATATTTATATTTTTTAAATATAATTCTAATTAAATTAAAATTAATATATAAATCCTAATTAAATAAAAAGTTTTTTTTCTATTTATATATTACATTGAACTCTATTTATATTTAATTTATAAATTATTTTTTTTAATATATAAATAATATGTACTTAGAAATAAAGAGGCTTAATTAAATAGAATATAGTTATTCTATCTAAATTAGACTATATTTTATTATATATTTAAATTATTTATTCTAATTATATACGAAAAATTTACTCTACTAAATATAATCTTTATCCCTTCATTTATATTATATTATTATATTCTTAATTCTTTATATATTATAAATTAAATTAATTTTTTATATTTTTTAAATAATAATTAAATAAATAACTAATTAATAATATAATATTAAATTAGTAATATCTTTTTTATAGTTTTATAATTAAATATTTTTATAAATTAAATTTATAATATAATTTTAATTTATTTGTATATATAATTTGAGCTTGACTTCAACTGGACTTTAAATTTGAATTTAATTATAAAAATTGAATTTATTAAATAAATTAAACATATTTAATTTAATTATTTAAATATTATAATCAAGGTCAAACTTAACTGAATTCAATTCATTTGACTACAATATGAAATTAAATTCTAACATTTCCGATATTCGTGTTTTACAAAACCAATCTTGTACCAGTATACTTTTTCATTCGTATAAGAATAACCACACTTGAAGCAGACCGCGTGGAGTTCACGCTTTAAAGTTTTTTGTTCACACACAATCACAGCAGAAGTTACGAATACGGAGCGTGTAGAGAACGCGAAGGGGAATGAGAGTGGGCTAAGACGGAGGGTATGTATAGAAAGAGACAGAGTTAACAGAGTGACAAGACTAGAGAGATTTTAACTGAGTCAGTGA
>JAUEJK010183118.1:0-10717 GCA_032274865.1 Eryngium alpinum
CACCTTTGATACTGAAATCGAACAACCAAGGGTAAATGACCCTCCATCCTCCAAAACATTCCCTAATGCCCCAAGATAACAATTTCTGGCCCAAATATTAAAAGAAAATCTGTTTTCTAAAACGGATTAGAAGTAGGGTCTGTCACAAGACTTTTACCACCATGATGAGCCGAGAAGAAATAAGTCTTAGGATTTTTCATCATGTTTACTCGATAAATACTGAAGAACATATCTACATCAGGGGCAATATCAAGACTATGACATCGAGCTATAAATGCAAAAACATGCAAATGGTTATTGGGAATGACTTGCGACAAAGTGCAACCAAGAGTCTCAAACAATGAAAGGATGCAATTGAAAATGCAAACCAAATTTGAAAACGGATTCAGAGATAGACTGATATACGGCTTCACCCTCCTCAATAACCGACCAAATACGCTCAGCCACTGTAGCAAACCTCAAACGATACATATTTCTACTAAGACTGTATTCATTATAAAATCGTTTAAAAATTCCTCCCCTCCACCAACTGACTAGACTCATCCATCTCTTTTATATCCCCAAAACAAGAAACTAGGTAAGTTATACGAAGTGAAGCATTCTCAATGCGAGTTGAATGAAGTAGCTCTAACCGGGGGGCACCTATCATTGTCATAGAAGGTATTGGTAGATATTGGGTCATCTGTAAATGTTCTTTTTCACAGAGTCTTCTTAAAGATGGGTTACCAAGACAGAGCTAACCCCATAAACTATATCTATCTCTGGGTTTAATGGATTAGAGGTCCCTATTGAAGGAACCGTAAAACTTCCGGTCACTTTGGGACAAGGCACTACTGAAGCAGTAAAAATGGTGAACTTCATGGTGGTGAAGGCCCCGTCCACTTATAATGCTATATTAGGAAGAGTAGCCTTATATCAGTTCAAAGTTGTAGCTTCCACTTATCATGTGAAGGTAAAGTTTCCAACAAAGAATGGAGCAGGTACTCATGCGGGAGATCGAAAAATAGGGAGAGCTTGTTCGGTAGAAGCAATCAGGAACGGAACCGCTGAGGGGAAAGTACTGCACTTGGATGATCATCAAAAGAGACAATATCAAAGACAAGAAGACCGAAGGACTGTACCACAAATGGGAGAACCTTGGGAGATTGATATTCAGATAGCAAATATGATGCTAGAAGGAGTCTTTATGGACGAAGGAGAAGCGGTAAATGTTATGTTCTATGATACTTTTCGTCGATTAAGATACCTGGACATACATCTATGTAAACATAATCGGGTCATCTTTAGTTTAACTAATAAAGAAGTTTGGATAGGAGGAAGTATTCCTTTAGCTGTTACTTTGGGGGTATCCCCTTATCAGGTTACCCGGATATTAACTTTCATGGTTGTGAAGACGCAGTCATCTTACACTGCTCTACTAGGAAGACTGATGTTACGAGAATTCGAGGCCAGGGTTTCTTAGGTGAGTTCTACGGTGAGTTTTCCCACAATGGATGGAACAGAGGAGATCAAATGGTATGCTTCAAATGATCTAGGAAGAGGAGTATAACCTTTCCATGACAGAGACAAATAGTTTCCAAGGATGAGAGCATCTTAGACTTGACGCTGCATAGAAGGGACCAAGGAGCTATGTAGTCCATTTACCAAGAGGATTCAAGCTATGGAGCTGCCTAAAGGTTTTGTTACTAGCCGTTTGCCTTACTATGACGAAATGAGCGATTCGATACTTTACCTGCAGGAATTATCTCAAAGACTAAGACAAGAAATATCCGAGGATCTCAAATGCAAGATGCTTCCATTAACTCTAGAGAAGTGGGCCTATCGATGGTATGATAAACTACCTGAGGAGGGTGTCTACTGTTATCGGGACATGAAGCGGAGATTCGTAGAAGCCTTCGAAGACAACATGAGATGTTCAGTTTAATGGGTGCCTATAGTGGATATCATCAGATCAAGATGTATGAAGAAGACATACCCGATGTACTACTTATCAGAGGTTGGTAAACAAGATATTCATCCTATTAATTGGATGATCAATGGAAATATATATTGATGATATGTTAGTCAAGAGCAAGAAGCAAGGGTCTCATATAGAAGATTTAGAAGTGACCTTCCGTATATTATGAAATTGAACCTAGAAAAGTGTGCTTTCAGAGTAGAAGTTGGGAAGTTTTTGGGGATAATGGCTTCTCAAAAAGGAATCGAAGCCAATCTGGATAAGATACGAGCTATTGTCAACATGAGAGCCCCAACGCATGTCAAGCGAGTAGAGAAACTCACGGGAAGGGTTGTTGCTCTGGGTAAGTTCTTATCTAGCGGTGCCTTCCTGTCTCCAAGGTATTAAAGACTGCCAAGAAATTTAAGTGAAACACCGAATGTCAAGAAGCGTTTAATGGATTGAATGGGTATCTTAGGTCCCCAATCCTTTTGGCTAAACCAGAGCAAGGTGATGTATTAGGAATGTTTCTGAGGACTAAGAAATTGATGATACGGGGCGATTCACAATTAGTGGTCAGTCAGATTGGAGTTTATAAGATACGAGGACTCAAGTTGGAAAAATCTACTAAGATGGCTAAGGACATAGTATCTCAATTCGAAGGATGGACATTGAAATTGATACCAAGAGAAGCAGAATTCAGCAGAATTTACCCCAAGATACTGAACAAGCTGAGGAGATTCAAAAAAGAGCCTCTGGATATGTTGAGGGAGTCTTCTACAGACGATCATTCTCCATACCATACTTTTAGTGCTTATGATTATGAGAAGCCCGGATGGCTTTGGAAGAAGTCCAGGCGGGGCAATACGGACAACATGTAAGAGGATAGACCATGGAGCTGTATTAGGAAAATTGAAGTGACCCTCGTTGTGCAAATCCTTCAAAGGCACTATGGCTAAGAGATGAGAACGGACAGAAGCCATTAGTAGTAGGAAAAGGAAGAATGTCAAAGGTCTCCAGGTGAACCCGGCATGTGATGTTCCCCAGGCAGAGTTAATACAAATTGGACGTCCGACACCTTGAAGATGCTAAACGAAGAATGATATAACGCACAGGTGAACTTCAGGAAAGATCTATTGGCATGTGACGCAAAGGAAGGTCATTCCTTATGCCATGTTTAGCAAGACATAAAAGCCTCTTGATGATGTGACATCAAAGAGGACTAATATAAACCCTAAATAGATCTGGAGGTAACATTCCTAGGCATGTATACCAAAAGGGGTGTCCTAGTACAGATCAAAAAGCGCCAAACTATACAAATAATGAATCTCCTAGGCGTGGAACGCGTAGGAGGGATTCATTATTTAGCCTTAAACCGCCAAGGTTAGGTGGAAAGAAACAAATAATGAATCTCCTAGGCGTGCACGCCTAAGAGGGATTCATAACATAGCCTTAAACCGTTAAGGTTGGGTGAAATGTGATCTCTAGGCCCTACGCACCTATGGGATATAATCAGGCTCATGTGAGCCACAAAATAAGATGGATAGTAACTCCTTTGGCTAAGGGAGACTTCATGGTGTATCAAAATATTCCCACCCCTTAGGTATGGCACGCCAAGACGGGAGAAATGAAGCCCTTACAAAATGATAAGGCAAGAAAATAAGATACTCTAGGCGTGGAGAGGTGTCCTGGTACAGAGAGAAAACGTCAAACTATGCAAATAATGAATCTCCTAGGCATGGAATGCTTAGGAGGGATTCATTATTTAGCTTTAAACCGTTAAGGTTTGGTGGAATGAGTCTCCTTGGCGTTCCGAGTCAAGGTGAAACTAGCCTTAAACTGTTAAGGGTGGGTGGAATGAGTTTACTCAGCGTTCCGAGCCAAGGTGAAATTAGCCTTAAACCGTTAAGGTTGGGTGGAATGAGTTTCCTCGGCGTTCCGAGCAAAGGGGAAACTGGCCTTAAACCGTTAAGGTTGGGTGGAATGATTTTCCTCGGCATTCCGAGACAAGGGGAAACTCTCAAGCAAACCTTAAATGGTCAAGGAAAGAGTTTCCTTACTGTCAAGATTAAAAAGGTTTGAGCGTTACTTCAATCCACAACTACGCGGATTGAACTCATGAAACTCTTTCCTTGATGATTTAAGAATTGGGGTTCATGTTCGTAGGATTTTCAAAGGAGTTTCTTCAAATGCGCAAAGAAGGAAGAGGAGACACCCTAATGAAACAATAAGATAAGAGAACATAAAACTCTAGGCGTGCGCGCCTAGGAGTAGGGTTGTGAATGCTAGTGAACCACCAAGATAGGTTTCTTTAAGCACTCCTAGGCGTTGAATGCCTAGGAGGATAGCTTATTGGCAAGAAGAAACCCCAAAGTATTAAAAAGGAGGGGGTTCTAGGCGTTGATGTCTAGAGAACTCCCTAGTGATCATAGCAAATCGCTAAGGAGGTGTTGTAGTGCTCTCCTAGGCATCCACGCCTAGGAGTAGTTATTAGAATGGGGATGAAACGCCAGAGTGAGGCTAGGAGATCTCTCCTAGGCGCCCGCGCCTAGGGACATGCTTAGAAGTGGAGAGGAAACGCCAAGGTGTCCTAGGTAACATTCTCCTAGGCGCCCATGTCTAGGAGGAAAATCAGGGATGGAAAATATTCGCAGGGACCCGATTTTTGGTACGAAATGAGTCTTCTTTTTCGAGGGACAAATCACCTCAAAAATATGGGACAAATGTAGGGGGCCCAAAAAGAGGGACCGACCCAATAAGCCCTGAGTGGGCATGATCCGGATCCGAATTAGAATAAAGTTATCCAAATCAAAGGAGAAACAGATTTCCTATGAAGCCCAATATGGTAGAGGCCCAATATGGCGGGGACTTAATAAGGAGGTGCAGAAACCATAGAATGAATCTAGGTAATATTAAATAAGGGAGTGAATCTAGTAGGTAAATCAGGTAATGATTCTTAATCTCAGGTGGCAAGAAAGAAGAGATAAGGTAAATAGAGTTACCATCTAAATAGGATTCTAATTCCTAATAGAGATCTAAAACCCTAATCCACGCCTATATAAAGGGAATTATTCTTCATAATCGGGTACGCAATTTTAGCTCCAACTCAGTGAATATAGAGGTAATTCAGATTACTCATTCTTGCACCCGAGTCCCTCCGGTGGGGTCACCCCCCACCGGTTTTTGCAGGTTTTCCGGCGGATTGTTCGAGAAGCTTGAGGAGATCAGCTTCGGACCGTCGTATAGTCAGGTACGCATTATTTTAGAGTATTATTTTGATCCGTAACAATCTACAACTCAAGAGGAAACTAGTTCAGTGACTTGTCTTCCAATGGTGCTCTACAAGCCCATTGCAATCTCATCTCCTCAAGTCATTAAATCAGTATCCACACCCATTTTCAGTCGTCCATTATTTACCCATCACCATATAGTGATTCTACCCCATCATCACCTCTCATTACAATGGCTGGCTTAACCTTTGTCAACACTCTCTTGTGGTGTCTATCCCAATGACAATTGTTCAAGAACCACAGTCACTGCATTCACCATCTCTCAAACACTTTCTTTTTCTACTATTTTTTTCATTTACTTCAACACCTCCATCCACCTCAACAACACCACTCGTTACAAATACTATTCCACCCACACCAATTCTATCCTCCGAGTATTCATTAGCTCCAAGACTCTTCAAAATTGAATCCAAACTGATGTGGCCTCAGTTTAGTCCAATGTTGAAGATATTAAACAGCTACTTCTCCAAGTCCTCTATCTCATTGCCTTCTCTAAGGGTAATGATGATGTCGAAAAGGTGGGAGAGGAGAGATGAAGATACGGATGGAGATGCCAGTTTTGAAGGAAAGGGATGAAATAAGGATGCTCTTCAAGGAATAGGCAATAAGGATGCTGGCAATGAAGGTGCTTCAAGAAATTCTCCTGCACCTGAGCCCATGAGTAATAAGGATTGAAGGAGTAATAAGGATCGAAGGACTATAGTTCTTCTCTCAGCAGTTTCAGTAACTTACCAAGCATCAGCTTCAATGACATATTTAATTTCTTCAGATGTAGTGACAAAGTTAGTTGCAGTTTCAGTGACAAATCTAGCTCCTATGAATGGAGTGAAAGTTTCTTCAGATTCAATGAGAATTTCAGAACCAGTGGTGTATGGTCAATGGTGTCCTCCATACTCTTCAGTCACTGAGTTAGAGCCAATTAACACATTATGCTACTGGTTGCAGCCATACAACAGGTATAAAATGGAGGCAATAACTCATCCAGTGCATTAGTTGAAGAAGAAGGCTCCAGTAATTGGCTACAGACCAAGATGAAACATTCTAAATTGGAGATGGAACTCAAAAGCTACAGATATCGTGCATCTAAAGGAGACGCCCCATTCAGAAGCCAAGAAAATCCAAATGAAAGTCATGCAAGATTCAACAAAAGTTGTTTTTGATGTTATGGCTAGACAGAGAACTGACTGTGAGCAAATTGCCTTACACGATTAAGAGATGTTGATGCAAAAGGAAGATCCAGAACAAATAAGGCTAACAAAGGAGTATTTCAAGAAAAGAGAAGAGAATGATGCAAAGAGAATTGCTCTAGATAACTTCAAAACCCTTCAGGCAGCCATCAAGGAATGAGATTTGGATTTGTGCTCTATGATTGACATTGATGAGAGATATCTGTCAAAGACTAACAAGTCAAAGCTGGAAAAGATCAAGATAAGATTGAAAGCTGAAGCTAAGGTACTTAATCAATTCAGTTCTCAAGTTTAAGAAAGAAAATCAAAGGCTGATCAAGTCACTGCATCACCTCAAGTCACTATAACCTCTGACATTGCTCAAGTTCCCAGTTCTGCTATTTCTTCAGTGACTTATGTTGAGGGATTATCTTCTTCTCGGTCTGTAGCTTCTCCAACTCCTTCAGTGAGAAGTTCTTCAGTGAGACAAGCCAGTGAGAAGAGATTGTCACATCAGCAAGCCGAACTGATAAGGAAAGAAAAAGAAGAGCAGTTCTTCATATCTATAAAGTCAGTGAAAGTGACAATCAATAGTGCCAGGAAACCACTCATGATCTGCTCAACAGTTAGAAGATGAACTGAATTCAGAAATCATGTTTGGATGAAGACCTTGGACAAGACAAAGCTTCTCAGGCTCAAAGGCTTGCTTGTTCCTAAACACAAGCTCTCTGAAGACTTCAAGAAGGAGATTGATGAGATGATTGCTAGACTGGAGAAAGAAGAATTTGAGAAGGATATGTTCAAGACAAAGGTGAACCTAACTGCTAAGACTATAGAATGGATAAGAGTTGATAAAACTGTGGAGATAGAAAACTACAAGGAGAAAAGAGGAACATACTCAGTTCAGCAGCTTAAATTCTTAAAGATTTTCTCAGGCAAAAAGAAGTTTGAGTATCTTCAAATGTTACTCCTGGTGTCAAGTGATTTTGAAGAGCATGATGGAATCCAACATGATCAATCTGCCAGTTGGGAAGGATCTGGGATTGTGGTTCCAAGACATTATCTTGACAAATCTGAAGTAGGCATTGAAAGAAAGTCAAGGGAGTGGAAGGAGAGTCTACCAAAAGATTTTGAAGGTTAGGCACCTTGGCCAGCAAGATTTAAGTCTTAGAGACTTTTCTTAGCTAAAGACTCCTCCTCTCACTGCAGACTGATTTCAAAGGCTTAGAGCCTTAGGTCAGTAATTTTATCTTTTGTAAAATTTAAATTCAGTACATGTTTTATTTGTCTTGTAATTAACATGAATAGTTAAATTTGTATAGTTTTAAAATTATAAAAAAAGATGAGTTGAAAAGTTAAGTAGTTCACAACTGAAGTTGAAAATATTGATGGAGTTGAAAAAAAATTGTAGTTCTTTAGTATATATGTTCATAGTCATTCTTTATTCTTTGTTTGGTTTTGACATCATCATTGGTATTTATATTAGAAAGGTAGGCATTGTGTTACAAAACTACCTTAGGGGAAGATTGTTGGAAATACCAAATGATGATGTGCCAAATCACTGCACAATTTATTACTTTACACATACAGATTTATTCTTTGTACTTGTACATATTATAAATAATTCAGGATCATCTCACTGCATGTTAATAAAATAAGAAATGCTGCAGTGACTTGATAGTCTCACATACTTGACTTGGCTGCTATTATTTAGTAAGCATTGTACAGATAGCAGTCAAGGTTTTACTTTGTATTTGAGTCATGGAATTAGAATTATACAAAGGTTTGCAGATGCAGTGACATGAAGAGAAATGAGTAACTTGGTACATTGACAAGCCTAAGCCATTCCCACTGAAGCCTAATCTCACTCTCACTGCAAGTCCAAACTTCAACTCACTGCAACTGGAATCAAATTCGAAGTTCAAATGACTAAAGTGCAGACAAGAAAAGGGACAGTTATTTAATGGCCAAACTTGGAGTCAAAGATATAGTTAAAGATGGTTCACACTTTCTGAACTGGAGATATGTGATCAACAAACCTGGCAGAACAAGTAAAGGAGAAATGATTTTTCTTTTGGACCATTGGAGTCAACAGAAGCAAACAAAAGCATGAAGTTGTCAGATATGAAATGGTTCAGTGAAAATCACTTTTGTGTCTCACTGCCAGTTTAGGATTTGTTTTGTCTATATGTATAGTTTTCATAATTTAACTTTCCTAGTAAATTTTTTATAACAGAGAGATAGAGAGAAAATTCTAATATGTAGTCAAAGCTCTATAATTTTATTATTTTTGAGATTTATGTTGCTTTAAGGAAGAATAAACCTAGACTTCATCGATATAATTTTTTTATATTGATATTTCTGTTTGTTCTTTTCTATTTTATCTTTTACCGATTCAATCTCTCTAAGCTCAAAATGTCTCGTTGTACATTTCGTTGTGTTAATTAAATTTAAAAGTAATCAGAAAAAAAATTAAAAACTTACATTTAACCCCTGAAAATTTTTATGCTCATTATTAAAATAACACCTAACTTCTCGACAGCTTCTTTGTTTTTAAAACTGTAAAGATAGTTTTTAAAAATAAAATCTTCAATTTAATTCACAACTACTTATCTTCATATCTATTTATTATAGCTATTTATCATCAGCAGCTATCACTTGTTTTGAATCTTTGAACTATAAATTCTTCTTTACTCTCTATCTGTGCTCCTTAACCCTAATATTAAACGTCATTCAAACATACCGGCTGTTGGGTTCATGGCTCGCTGGAATATTAGATATGACCCAACACTTTATGAACCGAAGCTTCAACGAACCAAAACTTTAACGAACCTGCACATTGAAACAAACGTCACTAAGAGGATTCCGACGGAATATGGCCGCCGAAGCCACTCCGGCGTGAGAATCAGTTTAAGATTTTAGAGAGAGAAAGTCTAAAAGGAAGAGAGAGAAAGTAATTGTGGAGAAGTGTGGTTACCTGAGTGGGTGAGTTGCTTTCACTATTTATAGGCCTGCGTTTTAGGTATAAATGCCACGTGTCGTGTATTTATTGGATGATTATGTTATACATGGATTACTATCTTTAAGTTGTGATATGCCATGTGTCATCATTTTATTGGTTGATTATATTGCACATGGATCCATACTTTTGGATCTTAATATTGGGCTTCCTTTACTACTTCTTTATACTTTATAAATAATATTATTTCTTAGGGCCCAACAAAATGTGAAAGGTAACTATAGCTCATAATCACTTTCCAGTGTGTGGCATGATACAGCTATTCCATTTAAGGAAGTTATACTACAATTTGAAGATTGGATGGCGAAATATCACTTGTGGGAAAAGGAGTTTGGGGGGCATCTTGATAGAGCTGCATTCGTAACGTGGTGAGTCTAATTTGGCATCGAATAACTGGCGTTTATATGGTCTTCCATCTATTTACACAGTATCTAGCATTCATGGTTGTCCTTGATATGTTGGAACACTATATAGGTACCATGTCTATAGTGGCCTTACATGCAACTCAGAAAGTCGTATATATACACGTGATCAACAGTGTCTTCCCAGGTTCGGAAAGAGAAGAAAGTTAAACAAAGTCTTACTAATTTAGGGTGGTGGATTAATTTTCTGTGATGTCTTCCCGAGTTTAATCAAGAGGGAAAGAAAGGTGTATATATTACTTCTGTCGTTTTTCCAAGTCTAGTAGAAATGAAGGAAACATCATAAAAGCAAAAGCAACAATGTTCAGTATAATACCGCTTGAAGCAGTGTCTAAGAGGCACCATGAGGAAGGAAACATCATACTTATAGTTACAGCCTTGTGCATATAAGAGGAGAATCTTGCTGACAACTTTTCTTTTACTAATTTCCTTTTATTTCTGTGATGAAATTGAAAACATGATTTTTTTCCCTTTCCCTCTACAATTCTTCTTCACTTTCTCGAATAAGAAATTCAGTGAGACTATTTGTTTCGAATTTACATGTAATTGACGTTAGTCCTTCGTATCTGTGCCTTCAGTGTAACAAGAGAATTTCCTTTTTCTGATAAAATAATAAATCCTTGTAAAACTGTTTTCTGTCATAAAAGTTTTAATCAATTCATTTAAGCGCTATCTGCAATATGTGCAAGCACTGACTGCTTTTTTCCATGCATAAGTGGCAATTGGGATGTGAAAACTAAAGTTCCCCAGCAATGTGAAGTATCGAGGATGAAGCTTCCTCCATACTTTATGGAATGGATCAATCTGAAGGACGTCTATCTGAACTTCTACAAGAGGAGGGTGAGTAGGGTGAGTTTGTGTAATTGCTTAGGGTTAAATTTGGC
>JAUEJK010183228.1:0-10717 GCA_032274865.1 Eryngium alpinum
TCCAGAAGCCAAGGACCTCCCTCCAAAGCCTCAAGCATAGCTTTCTCAGAGTTGAATCGAAAGAAAAAGAAACCCCCATTTGTCGAAGTAATATAGTTCAGCCCCTTCTAAATAGACAGGAAGTAAGATTTGACCTTTTCCAAATAAGGCGTTGCACCCAAGAAATAACCAACCAGAGTATGTCCCCATCTAGCAGCACCAATCTCAGCTATATCTCTAGTAGGTCTAACCAAAACACAACCCTCTACCATCTCAGGCTTAATATACTCCAACTCAATTTTTTAGAACTAGAAAGAAAAGGAAGAGAAGCCTCAGCATCAATGGAACCAAATTTAATATTTACCTTCTCTTTGCCTTTGGGCTCTCCACCAACAGCTGCACCATTAAACGGATCCTCCAGAAGAGTCCCATCAGCACCAATATCACGATCTCCAATACCATCCTTCTCAATTTTACATGCAGTATCTTCGTCCATAGCTACAGAAGCAATCCTCACTGCTCTCCTAGCTTTGATAGAGGTTGGCATAACCCTCTTAAACATACGATTAAGAGCCTGTAAATCAAGTTTTTTACCATCCCCGGTCATTAATAAGGACGACTTCGTACCCTTATCCAACGTAGAAGCCATAAAAACTCCGTAAAAAACCCCTCACGTACTAGAGCAGATAATAATTTTTTCCTAAAAACCAACCAACTGTGCAATTATGACACAAGGGTGTCAAAACTGCTGTTAAGAACAAGTTAGATCAACACCCACAGTCACAGCAAAACACCCAGTTACACTTTCCCCAGAAAACCAAACCCACTTTCCGAAAGAGAAGCACTCCACCGACGGCACACCTCTTCTACCGGCGACCAGAAAACCAACGCCGGCCCACCCACCAAACAGTAATCCCAAAAACAAACTACCGGCAGTCCTATTCTCCCACCCCAACTGCCTGTAGCAACAGTGTCCACCGTCAGTCGACCCACCGGCCAAATCACTCCGATAACCCTGAAGTAGCACCAGCGCTACGCCGGAAATCAGCCGCTGTAAAACCCGACGTAGACCTGAAAAAGAAACCCCGACCAAGAACCAACCCCGACAATCCTTACCGGCGACGAAACCACAACCGACCACCACAATAAAAATAACAACGTGATGTTCACAGCAATCGGACCAGAATCGGAAAATAAAGTTTTTTAATTATCTTTTGGATAATTTGAAAAATAAGAAAACATATGAACCCTAATTCCAAATCAGATGCAGAAAACTCCCAAAAATCGATCCAAAAAATGCTGAAAAAACTATGAATTAACTAAAAGAATATGATTGAAGCCCTAGAAAATTCATATTTTTTTACAAAAAATCACCATGACGTAGAGAGCGTTTTTTCATTCAAAATCTTTTTTACGATCTGTCATTTGGAACTGTACCACATCCCAATGAATCAATGCCACTCTCCCCAATCCAGCGTTACGAGCAAGCATATAGATCTCGGGGTCACTCTCACAAAAATTCAGATACGGCTCTCAATTCAACCCCTCCATATCAAAGTTATGAAACATGCCCCTATAAGGACGAACCTGATGATGTGGGTTGGGTCACCTCTTATCGGCTATCTTCCGTTTCTTCGCAATCTTTGAATTGGACGACCACCCATGAGCTCTTGGCCATAAATAATATCTATTTAGGGGATATTCATGGATGCCTAGGCAACAACCTCTTGTACGACCATAACATAAGCAGAGTCATGCAACCACTGATCTGCATAGTTCCGTGGCTACTTGCCTCTCATAGCTGCCAAAATAAATAGCCTAACACAGCAACACCCCAAGCATAATAACTTATTCTATCCATATCCTGCAGAAGGGGAAAATATCTACTGCAGTGTTATGAGCGAAAAGAGTTAGACCCCTTGCGGGGCTTAAGCACGAAGCGCAAAGCGAAGCCCGGACTCTATCGAATAAGCGCATAATATGTAAATTTAGTGAATATATTATATATTAAACATATTTTAATATACAAGTAAAGAGGATAAGTGATATAAGTTACTAATATTTTATTTAAAAAATAAATTACTATCCTAATCCTAGTCGATAAGAAGACTTTCTCTCAATTTACATCTTATAAGTAATCTCTTTTTTGTATTTACCTATCTTATATGGATAAAAATAAAAACAATATTTTTAAGTTATTTATCCTAATTAAATACAAGACACTTATCCTATGCAATTATAAAAATCTCTCTTATTATATTATATTATTAATAATTTTATACATTATAAATTACATCAAATTTTTATATTTCTTAAAATAATAATTATAAATAAATAACTAATTAGCTAGGAAGCAGGGGAGCAGGGGAGCTTTTCTACTCAAACGTACTGCACACCGGGTGCGTCACGGGGTTGCGGGTACTCGGGTGGGATGCATACAGGGTGCGCCATGTAGCGTATCCCTGAATGCATAGCCGGTGTGCATGGGGTGCGCGAAACGAGGTGCGGGAGTGTCATAAAATGTAAATATATAGAAATTTTACTGGATTAATTATAGAAGCTATTATTTGAACCATGTTTTAAGTTTTATGTTAAAGTTCTAATAATGAATTCATGGTTATTGACTATCGGAGATTAAGTAAATATTTATGGCAGTGATGTTTTTGATATTCTTCACCTATATATTTATATTTATAACTTAAATATTTATATATTACATGAAATATATATTTTATATATATAAAGTATTAAGATCTCATATTTATATTTCTACTTATAATTTATATAATATATATTTTATTTATTTATTTATTTTATGCGACTTATCCCCTCCACACCCCGAATCCTTGTTTTTTCAAATTTGCCGAATCAGTGAATCCCGCACTCCGCACCTGCACCTACTAGCACGTACGCACCCATATCCATGCTTCTTAGATAATTAGTAATTAGTAAGAAATCTTTCTTTTTGATTTATATTTTATAATTAAACCTTTAATTCAACTTGTAATATCAACTTTAATATATAAATAAAAATTACATATTAAAATAAAATTTATAAATTAATTTATTAAATCTCCTCCGTGCTTTGCACGAATGAATGCTTGTTATTATTTAAATTTAAATATATTAACACAGTTATACTATCGATAAACTACTCTCAAGTCTCAACTAGATATATAAACAAAACTTTATATGTTTTACATGTCAAATCCAATATCTGAGTATTTTAAATCTCAAATTGATATACACATAACTCTAGATATACACACCTTTGTTATCAACATACACACCCGTATCCATGCTTCTTAGCTAATTAGTAATTAGTAAGAAATCTTTCTTTTTATTTATATTTTATAATTAAACCTTTAATTCAACTTATAATATCAACTTTAATATATAAATAAAAATTACATATTAAAATGAAATTTATAAATTAATTTATTAAATTTTAAACTCCTCCGTGCTTTGCATGGATGAAAGCTTGTTATTATTTAAATTTAAATTACATCAACACTAGTTATACTATCGATAAACTACTCTCAAGTCTCAACTATATATATAAACAAAACAAAACTTTATATATTTTACAAGTCAAATCCAATATCTAAGTATTTTTAATCTCAAATCGATATACACATAACTTTAGATATACATACCTTTGTTATCAATTATGCATATGAAAAAAATGAAATCGAAGCAAATTTCAAGTTAATTTTGGACAGATTTGAACATTATTTGCTTTGAAAAAAATTATTTTTTTTATAATTCTGACAGTATCTTTTTTTTGTTGTTGAAAAAAAGCAAGCTTAAGTGGTTTTTTTTAGCTTCTAGCTCTCTAATTAAGCTTAGTTTAAGTCGGGTTATTGTGCACCACATCGTTGCTCTTAGTCGGGAAAAGAACAGAGTCAATCACAAACATCAGGCACGCCCGAGTGTAAACCACATATCTATATGCATCGTAGATTCGGCAAGAAGGATATGTTTCCCTCACACAGCATCATAATCATACACCTCAAACTTCTCCTGCTGTGACAACCTAGGATCATCCTAGTTATTTAACCAATACCATCTTGCATCGTTAAGCTCCGAAAAACACAATGGTATCCCATATACTTGTAGACCCATCAGCGTATATACACCCTCCAACGTGATAGTAATCTCCCTAAAAGACATAAAATGAGGTGGTCTCCGGTCTCCACCACTCAACAAGTGCACTAATCAGACCTGCATCATTTCTTATCAACCTATCCGATTCAGGTTCCCCACTGTCGTACGCAAACATACCAAAACCATAATTATTATTCAAAATTTTCCTCTGATTCCATCTCAGTTCCCATTCGTGCAACAATGTCGTACTCTGTCTCACAGACAATTTCCGTGAGTATATATTATTTCAAATAGTTCCTGATCGTACAACACATACGGATCAATAGGTCCACAATAACCGCAATCCATGCCTACAAATCTACAATTAAACAATAAAAAGATCATCAACATCCATACAATTATACACTAACATTCTATACACAATCCCAAGTAAATTAATATGAAACAGAGCATATATGAATTTAAATTTTATACACATTGCGAACTAAATTATCCTAATCAAAATAAGCTTAATTGTTCAAATCTAGCCTAATTAAACCTACAAAATTATGTAAAAATTTGGAAATTCTAACTCTAAATAAACTACGAACAAATACTTAAACCATTTAATCTGTCCAAATTAAACTTCTACCAGTAAATTTAACTATGAACAACCACTTATAACATCGAATATCTATCTACAATCAATCTTATACCACTGAATTTAACAAATTAAGAAAAAAAATTAAATTAATTAACAAGGGAAGAAAAATAAATACATACCTCAATACCCTAGCTGGGTTTCCTAGCGGTCTATGTTATGTGGCTAGTGCGGCAGCGACCTGTTGGAACAACGCCGAGCAACAGTTCGTCAAAAAAAAATGCCAATAGTGGCAACGACGCTCTAGAGTTAAAATATTGTGTGGCGGCATATGTATGGGTGTGTTTTTTAATATGTTCGTGTTTGTGTGTTTTGTGTGATTTAATACGTGAGTGTGTGTGTTTTACGGGAGAAAAAAAGGAAGCCTCGCTAGCAATGCTATCAACTCGCTATTAAACACAACGGTGAAATTCAAATAAAATAAAAACAATTGTAGGCTGAGACTCGAACACCCAATCTCCCACTTATAATATAAACCCTCTAACCGTTATGCTATGTATTTATTTCATTTAAATATACATTCATCACTTTTCTTATTCTAAATTTTCTTTTCCAAACTCTTTTAAGTGTCGCGCTATCAATTCTAGCGAGCTGTTCAAAACAGTGAACTTTATTACATTTGAAATTTTAAAAAAATAATTCGAATATATCATAACTACATTTATTACGATGAATTTTTTAGGTCATTAAAATTAATATTATTATTAAAAAAAATACTTCTATTTTTAAATAAATAATTTTTTTGATTTCTTTTAATATATACAATACTAGATATCGTAATGAATATAAGTACATTTCATATTCGATTACAAAAATAAAAATTCTACTCGAATGCCAATCAGATTCGTGTCTATTATATAAAGTTTGACTACATTCGAAAGTTTACTAAGATAGTTCAAGTATATAATAGCTACATTTTTCACAATAATATTTTTATGTCATTAAAATTTATTTCACATCCTGTTCGAAATTTTCTAATATAAATCGTATCAAATACTACCTTATTCGAATTCGATTCGTTATGAGAATTGAATTTATTTTAAGGTTTCATTCAGTGCTCTAAAAATCACCGATTTGACCGATTAATCGCTAGAAGGTCTTCTACCGATTTAATTTTCCGATTAATCGTTTTTGGTCGATTTTATAAATATATTATTAAATTAATTAATTTGAATATATTATATATTATTATATACTTTGTTGATAAAATAAATATATATTATGAATAAATATTATTTAAAATAATTAAAATATATTTGAAAATTTAAACTTAATATATTTATATAAAATATTGTATTAGTAATATATTAGTATTACTAAATTATGACCGATTAGTGTCCGATTAAGCTTTAATTTTTTGATTAATCGCTAGGACCGATTAGCGATTTTTACAACACTGGTTTCAGTTCGATTCGAATAACAACCACAGATGTTCTATACAAACGAAAAATTTAATCAAATTTAATTCATTAACTATGTGTTTTCTATAACAAAAATATGTTACTATCCAAACTCTATTATTTACTTATAAAATAATTCAATAAAATAAAAATTAAAACTTTTACGATTTCTAATATTTTTTTATTAAAGCAGTTACAAGTTTTAAAACAATTTTAACATTAACCCTAACTCTTTAATCTAAATTAACCATATACCCTAAACTCTATATCTCTTATTTTTTCTAAATCCATCCCGCTACAAATATTAGCGTGGAAGATTCTCCCAAATACTTCAAAACACCCTGAGGTTATCCTTGATAGCGGCGAAACCATTCCTACGCTATAAAAGATAGCGGCTTCCTCCTTCGTGCTATCTTTGATAGCCGCAACTCCAAATCTCAGTCGTCGACTCCCTTATCCAACAGTGAAAAATGGGTGGTAAAAAAATCAGTTTTATACCACGTGAAATATGAAACATTTCTCATTTTAGATATAGGAGATAAGTAGATTATTCTAAAATTTAATTATTATAGTAGAAATGTATTTGGAACTGTTTCCTTATTTAGATAACTATTAGAAACTAGATATTGATTAGAAGTAGTTTCATAATCTATACGATTTTACTTGTTGAAGTTAACTTTTTGATTAAGTTTTAGTCTACCATGTAATGAGATATAATTTTCATTATTTAATAAAGTCTAACATTACGAACTGATATTTTCTATATTGTGTTACTACCGATTTCATACGGCGATAAGTATTTTTCCATTTTATCTACCCTTCTCATTTGTCTTACGTTAAGTAATATGAAGAGCAAAAATCTTGTTTTTATTTTGTTTGAACTCTTCTCTTTCCACGTGAATTGTAACCTCACCAATACGTTGAAATGTTAGAGAATCAATACCCAAATTCTCAGAACACCCAAATTCATTGATTGTAATATTTAAAAAGTATAAAATTATTAGAGAAATAGAATATATCAGATCTTTAGTAGTAGAATCATTAAAGGAGTTGTTTCCTTTGTTAGTAGATAGTTATTTGGATGTATATATAATTAGGATTAGTTTTCTTATTCTTAAAATATTTATTAGCCGATAAGTTTTAGGGTCGGCTCCTATAAGGAGATATAATCGTCACTACTTTAAATAGTTGATTATTAGGAATTAATAGCTTGAATAAATCTGATGATTTATTTTGTGTTAGATAGGTATTTATATATCTTTTATCTACCATTCTTAGAGCAAGCCCAACGGGCTATGTATCTCACTGGTTAACTTTGATAGCGAGATAAACACGCTTAACATATTTGGGATAGTGTAACTAACCAAAGTAATACATAGCCACATAAAATAAAAGTACTATTAAAATAACAATGGCGAGTCAAATATTTGCAGGGTTGGAGATGCTGTTACCATTGGTTATATATCATTATTTCTTCTTCTAGTAAGTGGTAGTTAGATTCAGTTTTGGTGAAGGCCACAACATTTTGTTTTGACTCTTCCGGGAAGTCTTCAGCTCTAATCGCTTCTATACATTCGATTCTGTTGGTAGATTTGAGGTGGGAGTTATTTCTAAAATATCTTTCTGCCAATCTTCCTTCACCAATTTTTCAATTTCCAAGGGGCTCTTCCTCCTTTCTTAGGTCGCAGATTCTAAAGTGTGATCAAGTCTTTGCCAATTTGATGATCAATATATGACCCTGAAATGTCACACCATTTAAGTTTTCTATTATTGAGACATCTTCATCGACTGAGACGACCTTAAGAAACCATACCTCCTTGTTTTTAATCTGTCTGTGATGGAAGCACTGTCTTGTATTCTAGGAGAAAAAATTCTGTCTTCCGAAGTTCAGAAAATGGTATATATTATGAACAAGAAGCATTACTAGCCTGCTCTGGTTTTTGTCACTGTCTTCTTTTCTGCCTTCTTCCTTCTTTCCATCTCAATCGTTCTTCCTTCTTCTACTTTCTTGGAGGCTGCTGCCTAGATTCTGTATTTTTTCCGACTATGTTTGTGATTTGATTCTTGTCATCAGCTCTTTCGTTCGGTTGTTTCAAGATTTCTGTACGAGTTTTCTTTTTGATGTAACTGGGAGTAGTGTTTAACTTGTCTTTCTTTGTATTTAGAGAGTGCCAAACAAGCTCCTTTCTTTTGCAGTTCTCTCTTTAAGTTTTTCCATATATGTTTAGCAGGGCACTTTTTTGAACAAAAGTTTCAGTAATTTGAGATCCTGATCTGGTAGTCCTTTGTAGGTGTGTAATTGTGGTAGATGATGAGGGATAACAGAACCATATGGTAGTTTTGGTTCGACAGATTTGGTGAAAAACTTATTCTAAGGTCAAGTCATCGACATTGATGGCCGAATAGATCTCTTTAGATGGAGTAAGGGATGTTGATTAGGGCGACAAAGTTGATGGATTTGTGAGTGGTAGTGGTGTTGAGTTTAGATTTGATTTGGAAGGTTGGATAGATCTGGAGGCAGATCTATGGTGATGGTTAACGTTTTGGTTTCTGTTTGAAAATTTTTGGTTTGGGCAGTAGGGGTTTGAAGAGAGCATTTTCAGAGCCTTGAACTATATTGATTCCTTTGAGTTTTTCCATATATGTTTAGCAAGGCACTTTTTGGAACAGAAATTTCAGTGATTTGAGATCCTGATCTGGTAGTCCTTTGTATGTGTGTAATTGTGGTGAGGAGGATGAAGGTTAACATAACCATATGGTAGTTTTGCTTGGAGAGATTTGGTGAAAAACTTAATCTAAGGCAAGAAATCGACATTGATGGTCGAGTAAATCTCTTTAGATGGAGTAAGGGATGTTGGTAAGGGTGAAAAAGTTGATGGATTCGTGAGTGATAGTTGTGTTGAGTTTAGATGTGATTTGGAAGGTTGGATTAGATCTGAATGTAGATCTACGGTGATGGTTAACTTTTTGGTTTCTGTTTGAATATTTTTGGTTTGGGCGGGGTGAAGGTTTTAAGAGAGCATTTACAGAGCCTTGAACTCTATTGATTACTGTTTTCAACATTTGATATCAGCTACTGTGAAATCAAGAGTGTGGATTGTATAAAGCACATTGACAATGCTGCAGCAAAGCACCTTGCTGAGGAGGGTCGATATTTCATGCGTGGTTCTGAAGTTTTTTAGTCATCCTTCACCAGGTCCTGCACACCTCGGATTGCTCGTTAAACTTTCATTGTATTCTAAACTGTCTTTTATTACATTCCTCCCCAAAAAAAACTGGTGTTTGTGTTGTGTGATGTTAGGGTTCATATGTTAAGGTTTTCAAAGTTTTCATGTGTGTTCTGGCTTCATGTATACTTTTAATTTTTTGCTCTAAAAAATAGCACATATATACAGGATAAATAGTATATTAATACGGTGTATGGAGCTCAAGCATTGCTGTCAATCTGTGCAAGTTCACGAGGATAGTATTTAAAAGGAAAAAGAATAAGTTGAGTAGGGGCTAGCAGAAACTCACCCCATACTGTATTTGGTTCACGAGAAACAATGATTAGAAAGGAAATCAATTCATTGGAGTTGTTAAGGTTCAAGTTTAAATTGCTTAGTAATTAGGTCATTTATTATTATTATTTTATTTTATTTTAGAGTTTGCGGTATTTCTACTTTCTTTTGCTGTTTTAACTATATATTACTATTTCATCTTTAATAGTAACTCTATTTTTATTTTTAAAAATCTTCGTTTTCAATATGAGTAAGTCCTTTTTTCTCAATTATTAATAAAATCAAATTCAATCAATAATAATTCTACATTTATACTCATACTAATTTAGTATAAATATATGCTTATATATAAAAAAATTTGATTTTAGTAATTTATTAATTTTAAAATAAATAAATAAATAATACTGGATTACTATATATCCCCCTAAATCCCCCTATCCCCCTAATCCCCCTAAATAATAAATTCTGAATGTATCCAGGGTATTATGGTAATATCACAAGTCCCAAAAAATAGTATAACGATAAATTTGCTTCTCCGTTACTTTCATCCACCCAATCCGATTAACTAATTTTCAGTTTTTCGAATCTATGCCTAATTGTTGGGGTTAATTTTCAGTTACCCATTTTTATTTAAATTACTCCGTGAATCTTCTAGATTTGGTGGCCGATTTGATTTACTGCTCCTAAACATAATATAGGTGACAATGGAAAAATTGGTGGTGCTAAATAGTCGGAGCAATCAGCACAATAATAATAAAATCGAATTGGACAGGTATTCCTGATTAAAGAAATTAATGAGTCTCTTTATGCATACAATCCTCTCTTTTCTATGAATATATTTGATTATTTCTTACTTATTGATTTTAGGATTTTGAATTGATACAAGTTATTTGGTGTGAAGAAGTATTAATTGGTGTGTAGTGGGTTCAATGGTTTACGGCGCATGTCTAATTTGATCATATTTTACACGTCTTTTATAATAATGGATCACCTATTTGGGGTCACTATTACTAATCAGGTGTATGTTTCTATTCTAAGTACTCTTTTAATTGATTCATATTAAATTTTTGATGAAAGTAATTAATTTTTTG
>JAUEJK010183335.1:0-10713 GCA_032274865.1 Eryngium alpinum
CACAAAACGGGTTCGCTGACGAATCGAATCCGAATGTAAGGTGAAGGAATTAGAATTGGAATTAATGAAATTTGTTGGATTACAACTTGACGAAGTAGTTGCTGCACAACTCATTTGATAACCAAACAGGGTGTTATATATATAATTCGCTACGTGGAAATATACACACAAATATAGAATTTATTTTGATTTTGGAGGAGAAAGGAGTTTTGGGGAATGCAATTGGATTACCCATTTCGGGACAGAATCCGATTCCCGCATATTACAACTTTTGTTTGGGTTTAGTATATTGGATAAGTGACGAATACCCGATAATTTTCTTTCCGTGTATGGCAAATGTGTGGTCTGATTGACAAGCTAGGATAGTGGTGGTTTCTGTAGGCAGTCAGTGGTGGTGTGTTTTTATCTCCGGTTTCATTTATAAAGTTTTTAGTTTTATGTAGGTAGATGTTAGGGGTGTAAATTAATTTAAATTATTATAATCTCATAATAATTTTATTTATATTATTTTATTAATTATACGATCCATAGCTTAAATTATTTAAATTTTTAATAATATTTTGAAAAATCGATTCAAAATAAGTGTATTATGAACGATATAATATAATAAATTAAGATTTTTTTTCTTAAGGGATACACAGTATGTACTAGCTTTTAATTTAGAATTTTAGGAAGATTTAAAAATTTTAAATATTATTGTGATATATATATATATATATATATATGTGTGTGTGTGTGGATATTGATCGAAGACGATGATAAAAGATCTAGATGAAATCACTTGCATAACAACGATATGTACATACATAAATTAAATAATTTGATACTTAATACTAAAATATGGACAATGATACTATTCGATGATCACCACTTATGTTGGCGCTGTTTGCCTATCACTTATAAGTGGTTCCAGCTTATAAACTGGAAAAAAAAAAGCACCTATTTGATGCTTTTTTTTCAAGCTTTTTTTTATAAGTGATTTTCTCACTTTAAGTTAAGCTGTTTGGATGGGCTTAAAGCTGACTTATAAAAAAAAGCTTGAAAAAAAAGCACCAAATAGGTGTTTTTTTTTTCTCCAGCTTATAAGCTGCAGCCACTTATAAGTGTTACCCAAACAGCCCCGTTATGTCATAAATTTCTCTTTATATTATGTTGTATCGTGTCTAGAACAGCCTTTATAGTAATAGAGCTAAAACTGCATATACTCCACCTTCATCGATCATCATAATGACATATATTCAATATATCTAGTTAATTTAATTACTTTATATTTAACCGTCTAATATAATATATGTGTTTAATTTGTTTTGTATAATGATCCAACTATAACAAAAACTATAAGTTCGAATAAAATATAAAAGCATATATAAACAATATATAATATAAATCATTTGCGAATTCTTTTAATAGTTTAATTTTAATGCTCTCATTCAATTATATATATATATATATATATAGAGAGAGAGAGAGAGAAGATCAAATGAGAACTTTTAATATTTTGAGAATCAGGGAACTTATTATCAACCGTTCAATTTATATCAATCTGATGGCCTAAGTTAATCTAGTATTTATAAAAGTAAAAAGCCTATTTAAAAGAAAAAGTCACGTGGTATGCTCGAATTATAAGATAGTTACGGCCATTTTCTCTCTCATGTTGCTTCATCGATCAACAAATTCAACTACAGATGATTTTGACATTTGATTGAGGTGTTTGGTGAAGATGGATCTCATTTTGCCGCTAGGTGAGTTTGATTCAGATTTAACTTTTTATCCTATTTTTTATTTTTCAATTTTAATTTTCGAAAACAATTGTGGATTGTGAATTTTCTTCTGATTTTGGTTGTTTTGATTGTCGTCTGATTTGAATACAAATAATGATTTCAGTTATAATTGCTTTTTACTTTCTTATAGCAATAATAGTTATGCTTATTATTTAGGATTTTGGCCTATGATTTGGGGATAGGAGTTCGAATTTCAGATTTTTCGAGTTGTGGTTGTACTAATTACATATGGCTTGTTTCTTTCAGTAGCTTATTAGGTGTAATTATGTCACTAGTCATTACTGTACGTAGCTTTTATTATGGAATCATCTGGTTTAGCACTATATATTACGTATTTTGCACTTTGAATGGGATCTGTGGCATGGACTGTGAACACAGAGATATATACCACTCGTATTGAGGTATTTATGGAGGAACGTTAGCTACTATAAACTGGGTATCGAATTTAATAGTGGCACAAAGATTTCTGACCATTGTTGATAGTGTTGGAACTGGTGTCACTTTTCTGATACTTGCTGGTATTGTAATGGTTGCCTTAAAATGTACCAAAAATAAAGTGATTTATATTTAATATTTTTGTTTATATGTATATATTTTTCTCCAACATGTCGTAAAGAACATTACTATGTCATGATTGTGCTTTAGTGTGTGTGAGCAAGGGTTTTCAGAAGTTCTTTGGTGTTGAAAGTGTTAATGATCAGGTAAATGCTGATCTTTTGACTTGTACCTGGAGTGCTCTGTTAGGTAGGAATTCTCATTTGGTAGAAGCTATCCTAGGCTATTCTCATTATGTCGATATGATGCCATCAAGGTCCATCGACATCTAACACCCGAAAAAGAGACTGCCAGTGGTAATATGTATCATAGCTAGTAGACGGGAGGAGAACGTAGCAGGTGCAGCTAGTTGCTTGATAGGCTAATTTACTTTCTGGCCTAAGGTTTAATTACCTGCTCTGATATGGAGATCTAAGCCAAGAAGTAAAGGATATAGCAACAATGTTAAGTAGACTAAATATTGAGATTGAGATTGATATATTTAAGCAGAAAGTACACTTATAAGAAAGATATGATTAACATTTCTTTCACCATGTCTGTTTGGAAAGAATACAATCTTTATGTGCTCATTGATTTACAACCAACATTAGATAAAAGGAGTATCTGATCCATCTTGAGATGTGTTATTCAGATGTGTCTTAGCGTTTAACTCAATGAAAATTCAAGAACGTTACTTATGTTATGTTATGTTATGTTATGTTATGTTATGTTATGTTATGTTATGTGTCTTAGTATTTGTTCTAATATATGTTATGTTATTAATGTTTATATTCATGTTATTGTGTCATATGAGTATGCTATGTAAATCAGAGTCCCAAAATTAAAAGTGCACATTGTATTTATCTCATTCTCTATTTTTGTTTAGAATTCATTGTCTATAATTGTATTTGATATATATTTTTATTTAGATCTTTAATGCAGATGAATGAGTTATTAGTAATGTCTCTGATGCTCTTGATTTTGATTTGAATGTACGCGTTGAAGATATTGAAGAAAATATAGTACATGAAGATTTTTATGGTTTGTTTATTGAAGATGAAGGGCCAAGGAGCTGGATTCTAGTTTGTGATAATGCAAAAAAAATCGTTTATTTGTTAATTTTTTGTAACGATTTATTATGGTTTTTAATTCTGCAGGGAATATGGTCGAGTTTGTGGATTTGATATTCGTCTGTCAACTACTACAAGGTTCAAGAATGGTTCAGTTTATATAACGTATTTTGTTTGTTCGAGTGCTGGGTGTTATGAAAGTATGTCTTCTAAGGATAAGGTAGATAGTTTGGCTTATTCTTTGAAACAAAAAAAAGACAGGACATTGAGTTTTAGAACTTGTTATGATGTGAAATTTTTAATTAGATTTATTGGTTCTAAAGGGCTCATTGTATCTAAATTTGATGAAGAACGCAATCACAAGTTGGAGTCTGATTCTGGGAAGAAGTTTCTCCGATCTAACAGGGTGATGAGCGTGCCGCATAGAAAGTTTGTATTTAATGTAGCCAAGACAAATATTAGAGGTATCAAGGCTCATAGTATATAAAGAGTAATGTGTGGTTCTTCTGATAATGTTAGCCCTGCTGAAGTTGATTTCAAGAACTTTACACGGGATTTGAAAAATTATATTGGCAAGCATGACGCTTATATGATTTTTGATAAGTTTAAACGTAAGCATGATACATCTGATAAGTCCTTCCGATACGAGTATAAGACTGATGATGCTGGACATTTGAGTCAGATATTTTAGGCGGACGGACTTGGACGTCGTAATTTTGATGTATATGAAGATGTTATGTCTGTTGATGCAAAATTAAAATGAAAAACGATTATGAATTTATTGGCAATTGTGTATGTCAATAAATAAAATTTTGAGAAACGATTCTTACACTTTCATGGCTAAAAAGTGTGTTCCGGCATCCATCACCCTTGTAGTTTTCCATGTGACTCATAACAAAAACTCCACAATTTGTGAAGTTATTGTTTGTCCTCCGTGGTAGTAGATAGTGAGTGATTGGTGTAAGTTTTAGTTCATGGGCTTTGCTATTACCGCTTATAGTAAGATATCTTACAAAATTAAAATGCTGCATTAAACATTCAAAAATTTATCATTAAATATCTATGCAATGAAATTATAAAGTAGTTAGAAAATTATTGATTACCAATGATTGTGGCCATCCATGGTAAGAATCTACACCATTAGTATTTCTATTATCAATAATCTCCACTTTTAGGGTCTTCAAATTGTAGCACACATTATAGAAATGATCGAAATCGTGGATGGGAAAGAATACCTAGAGGCATGTTGTGTATTAGGTCATTTCATATCGTTGCCTTAACATAAATTACTTAGTTATGAATATAGATCAACTAACGATAATATGTAATTGATCAGCTTCAAGTTGTGTTAAAGTTTAAAGAACTGTACCATGTCCACTTTATCTATCATCACATTGAATAATCTCAACATTCCGTCAATGCCTTGTTCAAATTTGTTGTACTTGAATAAACTTAGTCCCTCACCCGTTGAAGTGAATGTTGAAACCCAGACATATTATATTATAAGGACTATATTCAGTTGGTTGACACAAATTTTTATCATTAAAAAATATACAACTAAAAAATTTAACCAAGTATACCAAAATATACTAAAAAACTAGTAAAAGTAAATTTTTTTAAAATTATTGATGCTTATCGTTGCTTTAATTGTGTAAAAGAACCTCAACGGTGTACTATCTGACATAAAAAATTTCATTGCATTTAGCAATATCGCCCAAGTGTCAATCATAGATGAATGAAGTTTTTCCCCTTCATTAGTAATTTGAAATTGTTCCTTCATGCATATGATACTTCTCCACTTAAACAGGATTTGACTGTTCCATGAACAAAGTTATTAACATTAATGAAAATTGTATCTAACATACGATTTATTTTTTATTTTTAAATTAAGTTTACAGACACATACGTGGGGTCTTTTTCCGAGTTTGCAACCATTGTCAAAGGTCATCATCATCCCTCTTCTTGTTTTTTAAATTTTCTGCCATGTAGATTTAACAATAGCTACTTCAAATTATAAATTTTTTCATGTGTTGGGAATAAAGCCTTGGCACTTGAGAAATCATTTTCAAAGTCAATATACATCGTCTCCAATTGATATATAGTTTTTTTAAACTTCCCAAAAAGTTCCTATAAATATGAACATTATTTTTATAGATACTACATGGTACAATAACATGAAATAACTGATCATTTAAATTCATTACGTAATTTAAATGATGGATAATGTACCTTCTGATACGACACATCAACATCATCATGAGCAAATTGCTGATTGCTGATCATCTCACTATGAGAATAAAAAATTAAAATTCTAAGTATAACTTTAACTTAAAATTTAGAATTTAAATCGACTATATAATACATACGTCCTTCACCCTTTTGTAATCTGTTTGCTGGTTACTTGTTCGTCGCTCACCATTCTATATGAATAAAAAAAAGTAAGTCATGGTCCTTATTTCGTAATTATGTATTATTATTATTATTATAGGTCTCTACGACAGATTTTGATGTATACCTTATTCTGGAATGGTTCGTACAATTTACCACGACCAAACATATTATTGTGTTATTCATATTTTTAAACTGAAATGGATCATCGAATTTGTCCATCCACGAAATATGGGGAACACACAATATTCTGACGTTTTGGAGTTATGGATACGATCCAAGTATAGAAACTAAAAAATTGAAAAAGTTAGTTTGAAACAAATTAGGGATATATTACTCGAATTCATATTTTTCTCTTACCAAGAAGAACGGTAGTGGCCCCCCGTAACTGTTCCTTTGAGGATTAATCAATCATTTTGCAAATGTTGATCTTACGGTACGGAACAAGTACTCACACCAATTATAATCTTGCAACTTTTTGAGGTCTCCGATAAATCCTAAGATTTATTGATTGACATATGGGTTTATCGGAGCCTTCACGAATAAGTTGTATAAGACAACTATGATTTTTTTTTAAAATTGTAAGTCAACAAGTTTTGATGCTAACAATTTTTCGTAAACCATCTTTGTAGTAACTTTTGATTTCCTAAATTGTTTCCTCCAACTCGGACTCTCTTTATCTAATTTTTTTTGTTGGTTTGAATTTTTTTTGCAGCTTTCGGGAAACCAAGAATCTCTTGCACATCATCATGGGTGAATGGTATTTCTACACTTGTCAAGCGTAATACCATGCGAACAGGGTCTATACTTGACACAACTTTAAATGCTAGCTTGTGAAGATAGTGCTCTGTACAAAACTCATATAAATGTGTAAATCCGCTATTGATCACCTATTGTTTTTGAGGTTTAGATAATCCTCTTACCAAAGCAACGAACCATTTTAGACAACATCGCAGTCGTAACCAATCTTCTTCTGTTACGGAATTTTTTCTGTTCATATTTTATGGTCTCTTGCGCTTTGCATTTGTTCTTAACCCGTCCTATTCAAAAAGTTTAGATTACTAACAATATATAAGTTACTAACTAAAACTTTGAAAACTTCAAAAAGTTGAATTCCTAACAGTGTATAACAATATAAAACAATGACTAGCTTTTATATTCATGTGTTACTTTCTCTAGTGTGCTTTACTTTAAGTTTAAAAGATAACTCGTGATTCAACATAGAGAATCTGTGTTCATTGTTATTGTTGGTGATTGGGATTGTTCAAATATATGGTTATATTTCAAGTAACCAAAGAGTCAAATGGAGGGTTCATTCTAGTCTTAAAGATGGAAAAGCTACAACATTCAATCCTTGTTACATGCTACAACATTGCCTATTTACTTTTTTGAAATTTCTTATTAAACCTGAAACTAAAAGGTAGGGACAAAATAAAACAGGTTAGAGGATGTGCTGCCAACATATTTGTGACACTTAAGTTAATAATAAACATGTGGGTGATTGTAACACATACCACTACTGCTGGAATAGGCCAGAAGATATGACAACTTCACGACAAGATTACAGCCACTCATTCTTAGTATATCTTAATCAAATCACTATCAAATTACGGATAACTACTGCTGCCTTTGGACCAGGAAATATCAATGCCCCATTCTCTACGGATGGTTGATATTTTCATCCATGTGGCGTGCTGAGTATACTGAGTATGGCAAGTGTAATTTATGTATTTTTAGTTGAAATCATCATTATCCATAAACTAATACTTCTCTTAACCATGTCAGTTGATGACTTAAATTTTAGAACAACGTATTTCCGCTTTTTGTCCTTACCTGTTTTTATATAAAAAAAAATGAAAGTGCAATTGCATAAAATTGGCTTCTAAATGTTATTCTAATATGTTATATAACATACTATTTATAGATTTTGCGCAACATTTGAATAAACTTATTAAATGTAAATGAGATACAAAATAACTTGCAGGGGGGTTGAATACAAGTGTTAGCTTTTTAAACTTTTTCAACCAAAATGGAATGTACTGAATAGCTAACAATGAACAGAAAGATTATAAAAGACTGAAAGTAAAAACACAATCAAAACTATCAACAATATAAGAGTTATATTGATGAAGACAAAGATTTTTCCTTCCCTTAAAGGCTACAGTAACTTCTCCAACAATGGAGCTTCAAAGTGTTTTCACTCAGTACAAAGATCTCTCTCTCTCTCTAGCAAACTGAATGAAAAACTTACAAAGAAAGTAAAGCTCAGCACAAATTACATAGAGAAAACTATCATGGAAAGATTGAGACATGTAAATGCTGATGTCACTGCAGATTTCCAATTCTGGTAACTGCTGCTTTTGTTTGCTACTGTTGACCTTTGTGGTCCCAAATATAAAGCTCTGAATCCTTGTCTTGATCTGCCAGAATATTGATCTTCAATATTCTACCCAGAAACATGTCTTCCCCATGCAAACTTAATCCTCAAGACTAGGCTTTGCATTAACTCTCTTTGTCTTGTATTCCAGTCACTGAAAGTTTGAATCTACCAGTCTCAGTGACACCATGCAGGGCATTGAGTGAAAGAGCTTCAGGCTGAGTCTTCAGTACAATGCTCCAATGCTCTCACTGTCACTGAGTCTTGAAATTCACTGAACTCTAAAGTCTAGGACTGAAATACATTTATTTGAACTAAAACATTTAACCATCATCTATACAATCATTATTAAGATTTGATGGCTAAGACTGACCAAAGAATCTTTCACTGGAATGGTTTCATTCTTTATTTTATATACTTCAGTGAAAGATACTCAGTCTTATTGAATATATACAAGTATAAACAATTCACTGACTATACAGATTGATCATCATCACTTGGTATATCTAACGATAGTATTACTTAATTTTTTTTATTTGGAATTAATGATCTTTAATAATAATTATTAACTTATTCTTTTTATACTTTCAAAATTTGTTAATAACATTCTTATTTTATTTTTAAATTTATTAATAATATTCTCATCTGAAATTTTATGACTTTTTTTTTATCTTTACTACATGATATTTGTACTTTTTAAATTGAGATCCTGTTAGAAATGTCCTTGTTGTTATTTAAAATAGAAAAAGATTGACCCATTTCAAACCATTTTATTATGGGTATATTTGATTATTATTTTAAAAGAAAAATAAGTATTTTAAAAAGAAAAACATTTTTAAATATATATCTATTATATAACTATTTATATTAATAATACTAAAATTAATAAAAAATTATATTTTTAAATAATAATATGTCATATTTTAATATTATCAATACTTTCCTAAATTTTAAAATAATAATATATTATTTTTTAATAATTTCATGATATACACGTCGATAACTAAATAACTTATCTATGTAGGCATTTAGGTCGTAAGTATGCCCGACAAAAACATTTAAATCATAGGTACGCCCGAGGGGCTTCTCGGGCTTCTTCCTGATAATTAGTTGGGGCAAAACGGGTTATTGAGTTGGGTTTAATTGAGTTTGGGTTGTATGGGTATAGGTTGATAAAGACTCATAAATTTTTGGGTTTAAAATATTAATATTCTACCACAAGTCTTGTTAAATGAGATTTGTCATTTGAGTTGGGTTCACCCATGTATAATTATAATAAAAAATATTTAATTTATTTTTAATTATATATATTTTAAAAAAATTAAAATATTAAAAATTAAAATATAATACTAAGTGACAATAAAAATATAAACTTTATAATTTTAGATTCCTAAAAAATAATATTTAAAACTAATATCAAATCTAATTATTCAAGTATCAAGATACTTTATTTGTATAAATAATATAAGATAAATATTTTTGTCATTATCAATATCAATATAACTTATAATATAAGTATAATATTATAGGATTTAGTATATATTTAATATTTTTTAAATATTCCGGATTATTATGAGTTTCTAAAGGTTGGGTTATTTGGGTTCGGATTATGTGGATTCGAGTCAAGAAAGACTCATGTTTTTTTGGGTTGCTATTTTTAAAATCCTAACCCTATATTTTTTAACGGATTCAGGTTAAGACTAGGACCCAGTGTACCGGCTCAACTGATAATAGGGGCTTCTAGCTCAGTGAATACCCCATCTCCTTCTAATAATAAAATATGCGAGTCTAGATGATTAAAACTCTATAAATTTAAGTATTTAAATTTTTAAAATTAATCTTAAATACTTAAATTTCAAAAATTGATCGATACCATAAAAAGTGCCCGATAATTTTCCGGATAGAAAGATTTGCATATGAGAGACCCATTTAATCTCATTTTCAATATAATATACAATAGGGGTGTTAAAAACCGTAAAAAATCAGACCGAAGATTGAATTGTGACCGAAAATAGACTAGACCGTAATAGATTGGACTGAAATAAAAAAAGCCAGATTGTATTAGTTTGGTCCAATCTTCAATCCTAGGGTGTTGACTGATTGAAATGGACCGTTTTTGACCAGATAATATATATATTATATATATATATATATATTATAAAACTAAAATAAAATTTATTTATTATATAATTTTTTATTAATTAATAGAGAAATATAACTAAAATTTTAAGGTATACAATATTTTATTCTATAAAATATATGATTTGTAAATTTTATTCCTTTTACTCTAGAATAATAATATTTTAAAATAGTATAATAAGAAAATCTAATTAATTATGTCTTATTTAATGTAATATTGATAATATTTTTCAATATTTTAAATATATAAATTTAAAAAATAAGAACATAGGTCGCTTACGCCGTCAATTCCTTCTTTTGGAGATAAATAAATTTGAACCCAAAAGAATATATAAATTTATACACACATATATATAAGTTTAATGATTAGATATATTTTATTCATTTATTTTTATAAATTTATTTATTATAAATTATAATTTAA